>JAUOZQ010000325.1:0-48778 GCA_030710315.1 Anomotaenia brevis
CTCTCCATAATATTAATGATTGTGCTCAATCATGCTCCCTATATCAAGTTGGAAGCATATTGCATGTATATGGTAAAGATATGATGAGTTGCAGAATATGCAATATTTTGGAATTGACAGCGAGACTAGCCTAAGCTTGAAGATGCGAGATAACAGGGCGAACCGAAGTAGCCTGTCGAAAGTTAAACACGCCCAGAAGAACAATTTAGAATCCCTCTCTGGTATGCAAGAAGTGAACTAATTTTTATTGAGACAAATTAGAGTTGAATGGAAAATTCATAGTCATAGTATCCTGGTATATTAATGTATAAGTTAATGCATTCTTTTAACAATTGCTTTACTCGAAATCCTATCTTCCAATATGTATTAAGTTGACTATTATTAATCATAAATACATACATTTTGCATTTTCATGATCTTTGGGCCTTATCCAGTCCAGTATGATGACTTAATGCTTTATATTTGAGTCAACTTTTTTTGCTATTTGTTATTTATTGTATTCGTTTAATTTTGTAAATAAACGTCGAACTTGCAAATCGCGCCTTAATTTTCACTGATTTGGCGATTATAAATAGCAATATTTGAATCAAATATTAATTAAAATATGCAAAACTCAAGAAGCACTTTCAAATCGAATCTACAATTTTGTGTTATTTAAAAGGTGCCATTTTTCTGGATACTACTTTATTTTGGGTAGATTTAATTAAAATCAAAAAATGTATATTGATGTGCGGCAATTAGTTAGCGAAGGTATTTACTTTGATCCTGTAAATCGTTGCGGAAAAGTCCAATGAAAAAGGATTTGCAATTTAGATATTGTCATCGATATCACAGCAAAACCATCAACATCGCCTTAATGGCTTAGTAAAAATTAAATTGAAATCAGAAAATATAATTACGTAAATGCTTCTCTATTTCAGCAGTTGTACTCACTGTGGCGTTAAACTTGGTATCCCGATTCACGACCACTAAATCGTGTTGAATTCAGGAAACAAAACAGATTTAAACAAAGATCTCGATAATCCTAAAATCACAGAAGTTTGAGAAAGTCCTTGAAAATGCAAAATGTTCGTTAAGGCATGGGTTTATGGAAATCATTGATGAACCACTGGGCCGAGCAGTTCCGAGGGCCAAACAAAGCCTTAATTGGATGCGGCCGTCTAACCCTTTGAACGGATTGATACGTACACTGGTTCCTAATGAGGACAAGACTACTCAAAAGTTGGAAAAAAATTGAATAGGAATAGTGAGCAAAATATTTTACATTGGAAATGAAGGTAGCCAATAAAATTCAGTTCCATAGCACTTATGCAGATTAGCGAAATTTGCAGGGCATTTATTAACGCTTTGAGTATAATATTAGTAACTTAGATTCTACTGATGAATTCAAGAATATTGGAAGATAGAGGTAAATAGCTAGTAAAGAGTCCGTAGAACCATTAATTTAAACCAAAATAAAATATCAGATGTTAAGAGTTTTATTTAATAGTAAAGGAGGCTATTGCTTATCCAGTGAATTTGACGAAATTAAGCACATCAAATGGTCGTCTGAGAAGCAAATAGAATTAGTAGTAAACATATGTGTGCAACAGTAATAAAAAACATTGGGAAAAACCAAACCAATCGAATTTTATTAAGGAGATTAAATTAGACGTCTACAACTTTTTGCAGCAAAAAATCAATTATACTGGTGCAATTCTCCAAAAAGCACCCAGAGGGAATGGCACACACTCCAACAGAGTAGCAGCTCGTTTCTTTTAAGCGCAGGTTGCCGTCTTCTTTCAGAGTATATACGGCATTAAAGCACAGGTTCTCCAAACGAATCACCTTGTTCTTATTTATCAAAGTTAGCCTTAAGTGCTAAAGGTGAAGCAATCATGCTCCTTTAGTGACCTTAAACATGGGAGGAAATCATTTGAAAGTCAAGCAACTCACACCCATTCTAAACTCGTGTAATTCAATTCTACTAATAGATGTTTCACAAACGTAAGTTGTATCGGAATTCGATGACTTCTGACAAGTTGACTGGAATTCGTTATTTTCTGGGTATTGTGCAAGTAAGTATTTTTTTCCGTAAGAAAAGCTTCTGAAAGCCTTTGTGATTTTAGTGTTGGCGAGAGCATTGGCTTGTTCGATTGTTGGCGCATGATCGGCTACAAGGAAATACATTTTTATCAAAGAAGAATAGTAAAGATATGCTAAAAAAGGCTAGTACCCGATATCCTAACTACTAAGCCCAGAATTGCAATGAGTAGCAGAGTAGTAGAAAACATGTTTCGTATGTTGAGAATGAATCTGCTGAGCACACGACTGCTTATATAGAAAATGTACAAGAATTTGTGCATTGCATAGTGCTGTTGCAGGAATGGTTCCAAATAACCCAAATAACTGCAATAAATACAGTCTTGTAAGCCTTCCATGGGACCATGAAGTTGCACAACAAGTTTAATCTCTCCTCAAGGAATGTATGTTCCACTTGTTTGGTTGCTTCAAAGGTTATCACTACCATACCCACTGGGTACAAATAATCAATAAGCAGTTCCTTAAAGCCATAATTTAATACATATTTTTCTATTAATAAACATTTATGACCTCATTCTACCTTTGTAGATTTGAACGGCTATTCCAACCAAAACCGCAACGTAACACGTTCCATCTTTATTGCATATTTTATTGCAAATAGCTACCGCCAAAGTGGAAAGCACCAAAGAAAATGAAGATAGTGCGTTTAATTTCAAACCAAAGTTGCCTAGCTAGGGTTAGGGAGAATACACATCATTCACTGTTCCGTATTTTTTAATTGTTACCAAGGTTCTTCATCAGGGATTGCTGAGCAAAATGGACAATCTTCGTGGCCACGGACTGGATACTCACAAAAACTAATTTTTCAGGCTTTTTGAGGAGCTAGGCAAAACGTTGATGCACAATCTCGCACATCTACACGGTGGGAACCAGCCATATTTTCCTGACTTCCCAATCGATGCCGCCCGTTGCTCTCACTAACTTAACGCAAATCACAGCCTTATTAGACAGGGATTCTCGGATTGCCAATGGATAGAAGGTTTGAATCCAAGGACTAACTGGATTGACAAACTAATGCAACTAGTTACCCACTCGGACATCAACCAATTCTGTGTGGAAAAGAAAGGGCAACTTCTGCCGTGGCTGCTGAAATGGCTGATGGACTTCTTGCCAATTTCCTCTACCATCAATACCCTTTTCCAAGAGTCACCTCGATATTGGAGGACTATGCTAGAGATGTGGGCAATGTGCTGGATTTCTTCCCTCATAATTCTGCCTTCGCGAGTCGACATGTGGAGTATATGATAGATGCATGGATGGATGGATGAATGAATGAATGTATGTACTTTAGTGCTGAAATCTCTTCCCAGTCTTGGCGCCATTGTATTTTTATATTTTTTTTGTGATATCCACTCCATTTCTCCATTTTTCAACAACTTTGTATGTTGGCTGTTGGTACTACTGCTTCTTTTGTTATGTGTCCCAATTCTCCTAAACCGTGTGTATGTCGAGAATTCTTTTCTCGTCTCTCAAAAATCCTCATGTTAAATCATTACTTTGAGGGTATTCTTGACGTTTATATTTTAGTCAATTGATAATATCGCAATGTTTTACTAATCATAGGCTTGTCTTAAAAGAATCAGTTCTGTTGATAAAGGCTTGAATGGCGATGTAAACAATAGATAAGAAAATTTATCGAACCATCCCAACCAAATCTGGAGTAGGGGTCATACTACCTTAACGAAATACAACGATGGAGGGACTAACAGCCTGGGTGGAGAAGGTAGAAATTCCAGAGCCACGACCTTACCAAAGACAATGACTCTAAGATTAGAACGCCATGTGTGTGTTATCTGATTCTTCTCATAGTAATCTATTTAGTTATTTGTTATTCCAGAGGCGCATATTCCTTTAGGAAATCATCAAAAAATTTTGCCTTTATTGAAGCTGAATTTTATTGGGTGGACTGCAGTTATAGATTATCTGCACAGAAAGCCTTCAAATGATTCAAATGCAACTTACTTTTACAAAACATAATTTTACCATACTATTTTGCTACAGCCTAATAATAGTAATTATTGTGATCAATCGTGCTTCCTATATTAAGTTAAAAACGAATGGAATGTGTATGGTAAAGATATGATGAATTGCTGAATATGAAATACTTTCGAATTGACACATTGCTTTTAAACGTCGAAAAAAATATTCTCAGTTAAAAATGCGTAGGTGATATGGTAAAGATATAGAGGAAATCCCACTGTCTTTATATGTTCCGGACCGATGGAATTCCAGAAATTAGCCATATATGCATAAAATTCCAATAGTAGGCACTTTCTACTGTAAGGCCTACAGAAGACCTACAAGGCAATCGTAAATGCGATTATAAGTCAGAAATGCAAGACTGAGCAGTAACTTCAACAAAGAACTACATTAATCCATCACGTCTTCCGTCCATCCAGCTATAAAAGGGCTGTCTAAAGAACATCATCCCATTTGCCACAAATAAAATATTAAATGAATCCTGGCACTTTTTTATGCTTCAAAATATTTTGAACAGTGCGACTGCATTTTTCGTTACTAATATAATTACATTATTCATATCATTTCCAACGATATATCTGTTACCTTAAAATAAATTGCATAATCATTAACTCAAGAATCATTTCTTTTGCACTCTTTAATTATTAACAAATGAGCAATTTAATCTAGTGAACTGATAAATTCACAACTTTCTTAAGTGTTTGCCCGAGTTCCTTTCATCGCTGAACGGTCGTTTGCAAATTTTCCGGAAAGAAAAACGTGCTTTGAATGAGAGGCACGTTGTTCTATTGATTTGGAGTTTTCGTGGATAACGCAGGACAATTTTGGGCAACGATTATTATTATTTAGATTATTTATTTACTTAACGAAACATTTAAACAAGCGATTTTCCAAAAAATTACCATTCAGTTCTATTCAGCACCCATCAAGACGGTGTTTCCAGGTAGACTCGATGGCCGTATTTGAAGAATTACGGGAGAGTTCTGTTAACCATTTCTGAGTTGTGAAAACAGGAAGAATTCTGAAAGAGCAGTATCAGGACTGTATTAGAATCCTGAGTTAAGCTGTAATTCCAGTCGAAATTCTTTAAGGACGGTTTGCTCAACCTACAAAGAATGTGCTGGCTAGGCATTGTCATAATGAAACGGGTCCCCAACATGATGCATTTTCTCCTGTTTTCTAATAATGGCGTCCTTCGAGTTTTCATAAAACTTGGCCATGTCAAACTCTTGACATCTTAAGATAATCTCTCTGTATCACACCTTCTGAATCCCTTCAGAAATCCCAGCTTTCACCTTTTAATCCGTAAATTTCGGATGCGAACTCTATGAGTCCTCGAGTTCTACATGACCGCACATTGCTTTCACTGGCGATTTTTCAAACTGGAGATCATAGCTGCATACGACTTTTCTCTCTGGCCATAATCTATTCCACTAATTTTTTCTCTCATTTTAATATTCGAAAAGAAAATGCCTCGCCCCAACACATTTGGTACCCATCAAGCCTAAAGCCTCCTTACCAGCATGAATAATATCCCATTTTCAGATGCATAGTCATTTTGCATACCACCATATCTTTTTTCCTTGAAAATCTCTTTTTTTCAATACAACTTTGAGTTAACTCGAGGTTTCAGTCGTTTCAAGGTTGCTGGTCTTCGCTTCCTAGGTCATCGAATCATAATATTATTTTTCCCAAAGAAAAGCGTTCAGAACGATCATGCCTTGCTTGTAGATACAATGTTTCGGTTGAGAAAAACTCAAGAAACGGATATTGAGTCATGCTACTCGTGTTGCGCTCAATCGGCTTCAGTGACCAGACTGCTGGTTGGTCGACAATGATTACGAATCACTAGTAGTGGATTTAGAGTCGAAACTCCTCGTAGTTGCAGTAACATCAACACTTCTCCAGCTTTATGAAATATGTCAAGAGAGAATCCTAAACAACTGTTTACTAGCTCTAATCATGATATTCTAGCATTAGGAGTCGCTGGTTTGAACATCAGGAAAGAAGAATTGGATACCTCATATTGTCTAACAGGTAGCCCGCTTACCGTCCTAACGCCTCTACTAGTCCCGATTTGCAAGATAACTGACCGCATGTAATGTGTTGTTTGTAATCGAATCTGGAAACTGGGAATTGCTGGCTGTCTTTGCTCTCCACCGTTGCGATCTCAAACAGTGTCAAAGTTCCTGTCATAAAAATGGAAGACGCAAACGAGATTTCACGAAGCCAAATACCTAATGAACTCATGTGGCTGACTCTGAGTCTGCTTTAGGACTATTTTTTCTCATGCGCATTTGAGATGGTGCAGAAATGCAATCATTCCGCTAGGCAACGTCGTAGCAACAATTCTTGCATCCCGCAATGTCATTCAATTAGCAAAAAAGAGAAGATTCTGGTTCATGGACCAGACTTTTAAAAACAGTCTTCTGGGTAGATTGCAAAAAATATAATCACCTTTACAAATGCAGTTGAAATGAGCCATACTTTGCGAGTTCCAGAACAATTTCGCTCCTTATCTGTGCGGGCTAACCGCCGTCAACAGCCCTTTTGGGTAGGGATTGTCAAACGTTGAGTGAATGAAAGGAGTCGCTTAGATGAAAAAATGGATTAGTATCACATTTCAACTGACAACTCACCCGGAGATCATTAAATTCTGTCAGTAGAAAAACAGAAACTCCTGCCGCAGATTCAGAAAATGGCTGCTTGTCTTTTCGACAATTTCGACAATCTTCTCTACGAGTGCTTGGATTGAGGGGCTCAGCGATCCAAGTGGCGAATGGGATGATGTTCTTCAGACACAGCCCTTTTGTAGCCTAGATGGATGACTTGATGGATGAATGTAGTTCTTTGTTGAAATCGCTGCTCAGTCTTGCATTTCTGACTCGTAGTCGCATTCGCGAATGCCCTGTAGGAGAGGCCTTACAGAAGAAGGTGCCTACCATTTGATTTTTATACATATCTTGCTAATTTCTGGAATCCCATCGGTCCGGAACACACGAAGCCAGGAGCTTTTCTTCCTTATCTTGCCTCTGTAGCTGGATGGAGGTTAGGACAATCCCAAACCATCGAAACGTTGGAGTAAGAAGGCGACGATAAGCTCTCAGACATTCCACCGATTGCTGACAGGAAACGTTTCATTCTACTTTCAAGATCAAAGTTGTCCAAGCCTTTCTGATACAAGGCTCTGTGATCTCATCCAAATTCACACTTTCCAATTTTCAAACGATTTCAATACCTCACCGCACAATAATTCTCTTGAGATGCTAACTCATTCTTCTCGGTGTATTCATCACTTTGTCAATAGGGTTGCGATGAATATTTGATTTAAAAATGCCTTTTTAGCTTCAAGAGTCCATGTGTGTCATTTCTTCTGTAAAAACCTTCCAACTTGTGGATAAAGTAATGGATAAAATTCCGTAACTTGAAGGCATCTCTAGTTAAATCATCAAAATATGGTTATAAAATTAATAGGACCAAAACTGGTGGTATTTACTAGAATATCAAAATGAGTTATGACTGAATATCACCTGATTAAATGATGAGACGTGATCAAAGATTTGAAATTTTACTTTAGTGTTCCACACCATTAGTGAGGAGTCTGATAATTAATTTCGCATCACCAAAGCCATTCCGAATAATGCGCCACTTGAAACCACGCAATACTAACAAGGTCGTCTAATCAATGCACAGCAAAAGCACTACCTCAGTGCCTTCTTACATAAGTTTATTTAAAAAGAACGATAAAAACTGAGCTGCTTAAATATATACCATTATACATTGTACGTAGAAATGTTAAGCGAAGAAGGCGAAGTTAGTTAAACGTAGGCTGCTGGAAGTTCAGTCATTAAGCGCAGTCGTCAGTAAGGCGAGGAGTTGCGTGGGTCTATCCATGGTGTTCAGATCGTTAGGCAAAACGGAATCCCCGGACTTCAATAGGATACCCACGAAACTATTTCTCTTCAAGTCCATCTGAAAGGCAATCAGCGGAGTGAGGCCCTCAATCGAAGGTACATAGAGAATGACAATTTAGCAGTAGATTCAGATTATTTAGGGTGCGTTAGCCTTACTTCACAGAATTGTGATTTTTCACTGACTCCGAAAAGTGATCCAATATGTATCTATTTGGGTGTCTGAAGGAGTGCCAGGATGAAAACTTACTCCTGATCCAAGCGCCTTTCCTGACTCGATGGCACAAACACCAGCTTCCTTGAAATTGCAATCAAGTGTCGTATCACTCAGCAGGGCAAAGGCATGTGAGTATTGGTCTTTAGTCTACGAATCATTCAAACAAACATTAGGTTTATTTGTAATATAAAATCATGAATTCGTTTTATTACTACAATCTGACAATAAAGGGTTTTCTTTGAAAAAAAGATTTAGGGGCCCTGGAAGACGTAAATAAATGTAGAGAAATGGCAACTGAACAGTGAAACATTTCAATAAGGTCACTTCATAGGTCATGGAAGGTTGGAATGCCCTTATGATTTATGAATCCTGCAATATAATCAACACGGTTTTGGAAATAACACCAAGTTGCTCAAAAAGCACAATTTTAGTAGTTCTAGCGTCTAAACATATGCTCCAAATATGTGACTCCACATTGGTATTTAAAAGTAGCACATGCAAAGGTGGAAAATGGAGCAGATACCAGAATTGTTTCAGCAGCACTGTAAAGGTCATCAAAGTTTGCCGTGAGATTGGACAGCAGTAGGACATATTGTGTACTTGAGTAGATCGTTGCAACATTATGCAGAGCTACGATCTCTGGAAATGACTAAACATTTTTCGTTTAATGCGTTTGTAGCCACTCATGGAAGATCTAAGTAGTTAACTCACTGCATTTTTGAAGACAATATGGAAGAAAATTTTGCTCAAATCTTTCGATTTGCCATAGCGTTCAGCTTCTACATAAACTGTATGCGCCTCCCTGTCTGAGGCATAAATAGCTGCGCTCAGATACCCGTCCCATCGTTTTACTACCTCCTCCAAGTTATTCATCCTGAAAAGAGACGAAACCGCACTGAGAGTGTATTCAGCTGCAAGAGACACAGTAAAAGCGAAGCCTTTACTCGCTGAACTGCAGACCTATAGCCAAGGTTACATTTCGTGCATTGGCCGTGAGATGTTTGTGATCGCTGGCGAACAGCAGGGGGTGAATTCTGTGGTGCAACTCAAAGCTCAGAGGCCTGGAATCCGTGCACCACACACTCGTTTCTTGCAGCTTCAAGGAACAGAGGTTTATTGGGGACAGCCTGGTTCCATTCGGGTGAAGTTCATCCATGGTCTAAAAACAGCAATCTCTGTGAAGCCACTTGAAACCCCAATATATGGATAACGTTACAGGAATTAAATGGGTCTACATTGAGAAGTGATAATCCAGGCGATTCGAATGGACTGCGTCGAAGGTCATATCCACTCATTGTGTGATATTGACTTCGGACGAATATATAGCGATTCGCTACATCCTTAACTGAAACAGTTGAAGGTAATAGCATTAAGAGAAACGTGGCATCTGTTGAAGATTTCAGGTACCATTCTTTGCGAGATTAGTATTTTCGTTGAGAGAAAACTCATTTTCACGCTTGTTGATCATGTCCGGGTGTAGCAACTGAGGAGGGTCGTAACCATCACTAATTGGTCGATTCCAGGTTGAAAGGCACATCTCGGAGTTGCCGTATTCATACATTTGCAGGTTCCACGTGCATGGGATATCGTACAATATTCCCGGATTATCCAAAGTCACCATATTTATTAGCGTCTAAAAATCAGGGATATTATTGCTTATTGAATATCGAAAGAGTTTCTTGGCAAACATGTCTGATCATGTTTTCAAATCGAGGACAAATTCTCGATATGGTACGAGGGACTATCTACGCTTACTGGGGTCGTTTCGGGCACAGGCCTACTGAATGAATGTCATCAAAATCTCCAGTTCACCTGTTCAGCTGCACTGAAGTATCTGCCTGCGGAAACTGCCTTCTTGTAAGTTGGTCTCCAATAATTGTTCCATTTTGCCTGCGATAGTCGCTGCAAATACCACATAGTTACGCCAGCATTATATCCCGGATACTAAAAGAGCAGAATTGGAATGGTTATTCACTCGAAGTCGTGCGTTGAGACCAAAGAGTAGGGATAGTATTTAGTGGCACTTAGATCTGAGTGTTGACGATAGGCATGACATTGGAAGTAACGCTGGTGCTCTGGAGGAAATGAGTTGAAAGGAGCTAGGGAAAAAGCGTTGGTTTTTACTTAGCACATAAGCGTCAAAGACTGCAAGAATATAGGGCCCTGAATATATCATGAGTATTTGATTTAATAGAGTCAGCTCAAAGCAATGTGATATTCCAAAACGTCTGCTCAAACAGATAAGGCAGTTTAGCAACTAGCTATTGATGTCTTTCCATTTTGTTATTGAGAGTTGCCCTGCAAAAATACTCAGACGAGGGAATTATGTTGAGATGAAAACATGCCATCACTTTGCCACTGATTCTTATTGTTTGTCCTGCTTGTTCCTTCGCCATTGCTATGAACTAAAACAGGAACGGGTAATCACCAATTTTCAAAGAAATTTTTAGTCAGTTTGGATTACCTGAGAGCTGCTGAATTTGTCAAAGTGCTTCCAAAGTCCTATCACATCGGCCATGAACACAGTATCAGAGTCAAGAAGCAGTACCTGGATTGTTTTTGTGTAGAAAAACACACATTGAAATCATTAGTATATACTTTATTCTATACGTATATATATACCCGATCAGGTTTAGTCTTTCATTTCCTCATTTCCCTATGAAATAAATAAATAATTAATTAAATAAATCTATTGGCATTTATTTAATGCGGACGGAGAATATTAATCCCAGTAACTGCAATCATCAAATTAAACGAGACTGGATCTGAGGCTCCGAGTCAGATGACTCTGAAAAATTCCCAAAATATTTGCAGTGTAGAATGTGGGTGTCAAATTTGATCTTTGAAAAAGGGTAACCAACTATTGAGCTGCAATTCCAGCTTTATCTGAACTTGCCTTAGCCACGAAGCTACTACTTGTAGTGAATAAACGAAGAGCTAGTTGTTGCGATATGTCATATTTTCGAATTCAGTGGTGTATTTGTCATTGAGAGGCACTAAATAATAAAGAAGCGTACCTTCGGAACGGTGAAGTTGAGAATCTCAGGTAGATACATTTTCATCGTGGCCACCTTTGTCGCAGGATGTTGGCTAACCATCCAGGTTATTTTCGCCTGTTAGGCACGGTGAAAACATCAAATTCGTTTCTGAGTGCTTATTGAAGTGTTGCGTCCTTGAAACTTGCCTGTATAGGCTCAGCTGGGTAGTAGGTAACATGGAGTTTATTCAAACGCCAGCTTGAAATCATAGCTTGGAGGATGAAGGTAGTGGCTTGATCAGCGAGAAAATGCAAATGAATTGGAGCAGCGTTGGTGGCACCCTTCTCAAAGTGATGCACTATAAGGCTCTTAAGGAATATTTCGTCCAACCGCGCTGCTTTGGCCCCTACCACCAGCTGCATGATGTGAATGGTTGAGTCATTCCCGGTTGGAATGTCCACAAACTGACCGATTGGGGCCTGAGAAGAACGCACAAGTGATTTTATATACTCATACTTCGTTCCTCAGAAGTCAACTTCCCATTCGAATTTATGCCTGATAATGAATGCTATGATGTTTTTGGTTGGGTGCATTTGCTCTCAATTTTAAGCTTGAGGATTTCAGTGCTAGTGGTTATGCTGGCCAAAATGGTCTTCCCATGCTCTAGAAAGTATTGGACTTGTCAAAAGAATGCAGTCCGAAGGTATGAGTTTGTAATTTACTGCGTCTTTCCAAGCCCAACCAGAGCCACGATAATTTTAACTCCTCCCTCTTTGTTCAAATAACCAAATATCCATAGTAGAAACAGAGGTTTCGACATAGATGACTCATGGTAGCTTTTTCTAATTTCATCCCATTACAAAATTTGCAAAATAACAATTGTTCAAAAGACAAAATCTCTCATGTTCCTGCAGTAAAGTACAAACACTGAATATTTTAGTCAAGTAAATGCTAAGCTTCAATTCACAAACACAACACATGCATTGTAGGTAAGGCATAGTCCACATCTTACTGAACCCTGGCTGGTAAGAAAACCACAATAATTGATCACTTGCCCACTTCAAGCAAAACTGTGCGGCATTGAATTCAGCAGACTCGTAAATCACCAATAAGGCAATCGATAAAAGCACGACCCAAATCAATAATATCATGAGTCCTTTTCCCCTAAATGGTAAATAATCGCCGTTAGCTTGTGATGAAGGTGTGCTTGCTTTACAATATATTCAAAAATATTACCATTTGCCAAAGCAAATCAGTTTGAATTTTTCAATTTTAGTTCCGTATTTCATCCCGCATAACCTCAACATGAGAAGGGTGTTGATTAAAAGTGGAATAACCTAGCCTAGCCACTCTATGCAATCATTTTTATGGCTGTTTCTGATTGGATGCTTTTCACTCTTTGTGGTATATTATATGGAGAAAGGTTTAAGCTTTCAATCACTATAAATTTTTCTTGAAACCTCAGGCTAAATGACATTTATGATACCTTTAATTACTTCGAGGTGATTCGGACTTACGTAATAAAGCAACCTGATGAAACCCCAAAATATCATACGAAATGATAGCTGCTTTGCCAACCATCCAGACATTATAAACAAGATATACATCACGTTTCTACTATTAAATCCATAACTCTGAAATTTTAGAGCCACCTTTCAATGATATGCGTTAACTTAAATGGAGAAATGAACGGAGACTTAAGGACAATTTTAGTAATGAAATGCGACGAGGGAGCTGAATCTAGGGAAATATTTTCGAAATCTATGGTATGAATTATGTTCAAACAACATACTAGCTGTATGTTCAAGAATTATAATATGGATTTGATACAACAGTGCTCATTTATTGCGTCCGTATAGAACTATTTAAACTAAAAAATAATTTTAAGTTTGCTGTAGTTCATAAAATAATAATCTTTAATTTAAATATTACTACATGTGAGGGTTCTTCATAGCTATTCTGCATACGATTGTTCTAAGCGGCAACGTGAATGAGAGCAAAAAGCTACTGATAGGCAGATTTGAGAACCAAGATAAAGAAGATCCTCCTATCATGGGATAAGGAATGGGGGAACGAGCTTCGACTGCAACTTTTAGTAAATATATAATAGCAGTAAATTAAATCATTAAAGACTCTAATGGGAAGAGAATAATCGATTAAACATTTTGAAAATTGTTAGTCAGGTTCATTTTGAAAATCCACCATTTCATTTAATATGTACCCTTACGTTAGACGCACTTGTCAAAATGCAAACTACTACACTCATGAGAAGTGTGTAACTTTGAACGAAGGAAAGAAACCTAACTAACTGTGAGAGGAAGACCTGCTATCGTATTGTCCATTATGTTTTGGAAAATTGCTGGAGTGGTTTTGACGCCGAAAGGAAGACTCAAGAATTGAAATAGTCCCTTGTGGGTATTGATAGTGAGTAACTCACAGGACTCTTCTTCCACTTCGACTTGTAAGCATGCTTCGGAGAGGTCCAATTTTTCGATATAACGACCGCCATTGAGAATAGCAAAGATGTTCTCAGCTAATGGTGGAGGTTAATGGTTGTCTTCCATCGCGTCGATTAATCCTGTCGAGAAGTCAGCACATAGGCGTATAGTAACATTTGGCTTCGAAACTACTGAGATAGGCGCTTGTGAAGCCGAGACTGCTAAGTCAATGCTTGTTGCAAGTAATCTAGAAACAGTAAAACAGCTATTCCCATATCTTCACCAGTTTTGCAATGCTGTCATTTTAATTTTCACAACCCTGTGTAGATGGTTGTCTAATTTCATTACTACTGACACTCTCTGACAGGCTTTTTAATCCCACGAAGATTGGTGACTAGAGTATTGCAACTAGCTGGCACCACCTAAATGGTATGGAAAAAGCGTAAGTTGATTCGTGCCTAAAAAATTATTTCAACATCGAAAATACAGTATCAGTGATGCTGAATATAGAGCACTTAATTATGCCAGATTATTTGAAAACTACGTAACGCAACTAAGAGATTTTTATACCTGGATATTGGCCTCCCATACATTGCCAAGATAGCAATGATTGAACGTGACCTCAAAAGATAAACGTATTTGTTATTTTGAGTTTTCGCAGCCATTGAAAAGAAAAACAATTTCCGTATGTCACGCTTTCTTAGCCTAAGAATTATGCATATCTAAAAACCAGGTTCTATTTTTGAATCCTGTTTTTCTTCTTTCGCCCCCATACCTACTCAACGAAATCGAAATTCTTTGATTAAACCTTAGATGTAAATTGGAAAGATAAAATTTTTGGTTGCACTTGTGTGAGTAATTAAGCCTTAGCCCAAGTTTCTGGTTATTTGTTTTGTTGCCGATACCAATACTCATGGTGGACTGTTTTATACAAAAATTAGGAAAATTTTCAAAAAGTTGTGACTGACAACGCCAGTGGATTCTGGGAAGGCATACTGCTTGCTTCAAATTTTCTAAAGCTAGAGAACATTCCCTTAATTTTGATTAGTGGCAATATCTTCAGTACTTAAATAAATATTATTTATGCATTACGAAACGTTGATATCTGGCATGCATTCATATCTAAATCAAAATCATTCTTAAAAAATTAACGAAATTAATCCGAAGATTAAAAGATAAAGCAACATTGACAGATAAACTAGCTATGAACACATGTCACGAGAACAAATCAGTAGTTTGACCTTCAAAAATTACTTGTATTGAGTCTTAGAACTTTAAAACTTGAGAATCACCATTTCCTCAAAATCCTAGATTTTGAACCTTTTCCCTCATGAAAATGTGTTATAAATCTATTTCTTTGAAATCCGTTTTACTTTAAAACCTGGCGCTGGAACCTTGCTGACTTAGAGCGACATAAAAAGGGTCTTATAAAGAAAAGTCTCTGTCCATCGGAAAAAAATTATTCATGAGGAAAACGCTGATTTTGAATTTAAAGCGCACTTCCACTATTACTACTAGGAAACCCACTTTAAGGTGACCTATGAACTCTGAGATTATAAAAGGTAGGCACAGCCGTTAATATTTTGATTATTTCTAGCTTTAGTCTTTTATAACACATGAAGTTATTATTATTAGTCATGTAGTAGTTCAGATCTATTGGCATCCTATCGACCACTGCGACGTAGCATTGCATCCAAGGCGGAAATTAGCCAGGACTGCCATAGAGTGTTGCCATCAGTTCCTCATCACGCTTTGGGTCAGGCGAACACTTTTAGATTGCATCCAGGTAGTGGACAGATCCAATTGCACCTAATAAGAGCACGTAGTGGCACTGTAGTGGCCTAAAAATGGATATAGCACCACTTGAAAGGAACACATGAATCTAATATATTTCGTTGAGGTCATTTGCCATGTAGTTAGATCAATCAAAAACTCAACTTCTGCATAAATTCAATTCATTCTTTTCACTTGCTGGGATACACATCTTTTCTTCCTTCTCTGGTTCCGGGACTTTGCAACTTTTCATTGATACCTGTTCATCTATGGAAAACTCTGAATTACATCATTTTTCCTATTAACACATTTTGTTAAAATGATATAGCAATCCATGAAATAAGATTAAATTTGAATATTTACGATAAATCAATATCGAATTTGAAAACAAATTAAAATTTATTAAGGCAATTTACCCTTAGTCCATAGAACAATAAGGTTCCTGGAAACTTGATCCGGCATAGAAGCCTCATTTGTACTTCAATCGCTTGAGATGTCAATTTTCATGGGCCAAACGCACGATTTAGTGATCACTTAAGATTTGCAATCATTGTATTAGATTTGTTGGATTGAACTCACATATAGTTCTTGAATGTGTAAAAGTTATTTATTTAGTCATTTATTAGTAAAGGTTTTTTGTCAGCATGTTAAGGAGGAAGCGATATGAGGAAAGGAGCAGGTGTCTATATATAATTTTAATTTTATTGCAATGAGATCGAAATGACTTCCTTAGGCAAACATAGAAGCAACATTAACAATCAAAACAAGACTGATGCTGATACAAGATTGGCTTGCTGAGTCACTAATTCAGGGGAAGTACACGCAGGAGTATAATTGCTGGAGTGTAACTCGCAGACACGGGTTTTAGTATGGTCGATACGAGCGAACCCCAGAGGTCCATATCCTCCCTCTAGGGTGCGTTTACCAACTGTATCCCTCAACACGGCTAGTATACACTTTTTAAATGTAAGCATTTAACGAATAATTAAAGAAGTTGTTGGTTAGCCGCATGACCTCTTAAAAGAAATTCAATTTAGAGAACAAGTAGCGAACGATCAGATTAATTTTTGGCATTTAAGATAGTATTTAACTAATTTACGCTGCTTTTATTTGACTTGGATAACTTAATTCGTTTTATGTAAGAATTCGATTTTATTGTGTTTAAATTAAACTTTCTAACACAAACGCTCTCTTTTGCACGTATTATCGGGAACTACCACACTCGATAATGACACATGCCTTCGATTGTCGTTGATTCACGTTGAAGCTGCATTTTACTTCTCGGGCAAAAGTTCACATTGACTGGCAGTCTTTACGCACGAAAATAAACCCGCCGTTCAAGGTGATATTGCCTTCGAGCAGGGAGAGTCTCAAGCTTGTTTATGCACCTCACTTTTTTCATCATGCTCCCACCCAATTGTTAATTCACATTTAAAGCATTTGGCCTACTATATCGTCCTGTTAAAAGTCAAACTTTTCATGCTTATCGCAACAATCTTAACAGGCCTTGTGGCAACAAATCATACCACGAAAGCATTGCCCAATCAATATTACTATTTCAACCTCTATTATGCGAACAATTCATCTTCCTTGGGATACAGACAATGGAACAATACAAACTTGCTGTTAAATGATTACATGTATTTTTTAAATTCATAATTTCAGGCATCCGTATGAAAACCATAGAGCCAGTTGTGTACGCGGCAGCATGGAAAGAGAAAGTGGTTTGTCAGGTATAAAAACCAGTTAATTTGGATGCCAGATAGTTGTTTTGCTCTCTCTGATACTTTGTGCCAAGTAGAAATGAGCTCCTCTGTCGACGCCTCATTATAAACCACTCTTATCCACAACATTTGGGAGGACCTCAGTAAAGAGGCAAAAGCTTTGACTACATTGCACAAGTCCGTAATGTGCTTCTCCGACAAAGTGAGAACAAACACGTGGCTCTGTTGTATTGCATCAAGGTGTCTGTTTCTCCACTCTGGATTGGTCAGAAATTCCGTCGATTCGAAAGTCAAAGTTGCCTTTGAGAGCATGGAATAGTTGATACAGTATGAAAGTTCTGATTCGAATGGCATTATTATGGGGACGTCGTAGTTCAACGCTCTCAAAATGCTTTCGTATTGATAAATGTGTGGTTTTTCTGCGAAGGGCGGCAATTCGCTTATTGCGCTTTTCACCAGCTCACATCTTTCATAGAGATGATCACCAGTGAGAATTGAGAAGTCCAATGGCGACTCCGATGTTGATGATACATACAAGTTCTTTGGTGATAAGCATGCCTTCGCTAACGCCTCCACGTTCATCAGCTCACACTGTGCTCTCCTTTCAAAGGGTGGAAGTCCAATGAGAGACATAGATACGAGAATGTTCTACAAACAAGAAACGAAAAACGCATCGCAAGCTATTCAAATAGGGATTCTAAGCTCTGCTTATTGGTATTAATTAATGATAGCGAATCTTTTTGCAAAATATAGTGTTCTGTGTAGAATAAATGTGTAATCATGCCTAAGGTCATAAATCTATTTCTTTATACATTAATGCAGCTAAAATATAAATGATGACTGTATAATATGAAAGTTGGATTTCCGTATACATCTCAATGAATACTAAATGTAAATAGATTACACAACCAATCTGATGATTGATGGAGAATCCAAAATCGACTAAAGATGGCTGTGAATAGATGTCATGAAGCCGATCATTTGCTATTGCGAAAAAATGTAAATCCTATGATAATAAATGTGAAATAGGTTGTAAATTGTAATTTATACTTTAGCAAAACAAATACCTAGTTAACTCAGAACCATATGAAATTATAACGACCATGTAAACTTTTTATAATCTTAAATATATTCTGTCCTGAAATTGAGCATGTTAACCAGAGCATGTTAAAAAGAAAAACTGTTACTTGGTGCAAAGTTTAAAACGCACTCCAAGGTTTAAAACGGATTAGTGATTGACCGTGATTTATAGAGAACTTTCGTCAGCTGAACTCAAACAAAATGTTTAAAATTTTAAACCTGATGCAGCTTATCCAGAAGTAATTTTAGAAGTTGTTGTATTATTTTTTATTTCGTAATCTTATGGGATCAAGACATTTAAAATATACGAAGAGGTTTAATTGTAGTATAGCGCTCAGAAGTTCCTTAAAAGTAGTATTAGCTTTACGGACAACATGAATTCTGTAATTTCAGTAATTTTCCATATCGTACCGGCTTGCTAATTGGAGTTTCTTTGCGAGAAGAGTACAATAAAAATGAAGCTATGAATAACAACATCACTACGCCTTGAAATCGAAAGAAGTGTTTTACAATGGATTTAGCAAATGTAAGTAAAACACAACGATTTGTTTTCATTTGAAATGTTTCAATTATACTTATTAATTTCAGGCAAAGTAATTCAATTGAGATCAGCTTTGTAAAATCTGGGACTCATATTAATTAAATGTGACATAAATTTCCTTGAAAGGAAGATACGGGATGAATTTTATTACTCTATGTTGTAATATAACAGGTTGCAGTTACTATCTTCGTTCATCTAGTAATCCAATTTTAACCATAACATGGAAAGCTGCAATAAAACAGGTCAATTCGTCTGAGGACATACCATTGATGCGTAGACTTTCACTTACTTTTCGCATGTTTTATGCATCGGGGGTGTAAACATACCATCAAGGTAACTCACCATGTGTCACAATTTGTTTGTGAATGTCATCAAATCCACCTTCAATGGCCCCTGCAGAAATGTAATAAATGGTTCTACGACATATTGCGGCGTCAATGAAATTCCACTCAAATTACCAATCCAATTTCCCATTTAAAGATTATATTTCTCTCGAGATGTAATAGGATTCTTGATTTTTCAACCAAGTTGGAACTATCCTTCTGTTCCTCTATCTTTTCAAATTATTTCAAATACACCTCCTTCAAATGTGAATGGACGAATTTCGACAAGGACTATCAATTCCCGACAGTGATTTATCGCGTTGGCACTTCTTTCATGGGGTTGTGGGGTTGTTCCTACTTGCAAATAAATCTGAAATCCTAATTGATAAATAAATTTCTGAATTTCAAGATAAAAAGTCAAAATCATCAACTCCCCAACCCTACAACCGCAGTTCAATTTCAGTGAGTCAATTTTAGAAGCTGTTAGTTATGTTAGTTGTGCACCCATGTTAATTAGTCAGGCGTCCTAGTGATGCCGCAAATAAAATGTGATTTAAGGTAAATTTTCGCTTTAAGTACAAGGTTTGGATTTCAGTGTACATGCAGACATTTTTTCTTGTGGTCGGCAATCCGTCTTCCCTTCTTATACACATTTCTTACACTCTCTGCCCATAAATAAAGATACGCGACACTTTGTTCCCTCCTCTAAGTTCAAGGATGTGCCAATTTATTTGTTTAAATTGTACTAACTTAAACGACCGAGCCAATCCTCCCAGCTAATTTAACGCTATGAAATAAATAAATGTCACCATTTCTGATATTATATTAAACTTGTTCACAATATTGAAATGATGGCTAAATGAACTGAGTCTTGTATGGGGAAAATCCATGTAAATTATGGAGAGAATATCCCAGTAGTTGAAACTATGCATATTTTATAAAAAATACCTCAATGTACATGCAGAATTTTTTTCATGTTGTCGGAAATAAAAAAGCGACACTTTGTTCCTTCTTCTAAGTGTAAAATGTGCTACTAAATACATATTGCCGATTTACTTGTTTAAGTTTTACCTTGAGAGCTGCCCTCAAGGATTCCATGTATGAAGTACCCTAGAAGTTGTGAATAAAGCCTCAATTAGCTGATAAAAATTCGGCGAAGATTTGACACTTAGATTAGGGATTTTGTTAAAGTTAGGATAGTCATCAAAGTGATAAATCAGCTGTTACTCATTGAATGCAGTGTTCCACTTCTAAATTTGAAAATATAAATGAAAGTCACTGGAAGGTCACTAAACACACTCTGAAACCTTTCATTTTTATTGGAAATCCAAAAATAAATCAGAAAATATGAAAGCGTTTATTAGAACTACAGGAGAGACGGATCAAGGCTAGGCATAAAGTAAAGATCCATTAGTCGCAAAAGGCGGAGGAGCGATGAATGGACGTCTAAGTCTCTATATTCCTTTCTAGGCTAAAAAATGAAAAAAATAGTCAGAGCAATGTAAATATTGAATGATATAGCAGAACAAACTTAGCCGAATATAATACTATAAGTGAGAAATTGGAAACGCTGCCCGAATAATTATAAATGGGAAACATTACCCGAATGACCTCGTTCAGAACATTTTACCTCGAACTTTAAACGCATGTTCTCGATTCGATTGCCATTTATTTATTCAAGGGCTCGTCTAGTACTCTGGGGGTTGTCAAAGCTCACAAAACCTGCAGATACACATTGTGGGTGCCTCGAAAATACCCGGTAGTGCGGATAAAATTGGGCTACATAATGACTCACCATATCCTCTGCTCTGCATCGTACGTTAATCGATACATCCCTTCACATTAACGATGTTCCCAAAACGGGTGAAGAGACCACGAAGTTCCTCTTCTTCCAACTCCCGAGGCAAATGAAAAATAAATAAGTTAACGGTAGGTGGACCAACAGGCATTTCGTTGCGGCTGCCTGACTGGGTCTGTGAAACCCGCTGCCGCTGCTGCTGGGCTATGAGCACAGCTGCAACCGAGTAAGCAACTGGCGAAGTTTACCAACAATTACCACCACACGCTGAACTGTCAACAGCACGAAAGAAAAACTCACGAATTGCTGCCTTTAACATTTCCGGTGTTTCTACTCGCTGAGGAGCAGGCACTATAGAGGCAAAGTGAGGTCTTATTTAACATAAAGTGTGTTAAAGGGCAAAGTGGGTTAAACATAGGTGCTTGTCGTCCTTGCAGACTGCGGGAATGTTCATATGCCGGTGGTGCTGTCGTGGTGGGAGGATCACTGGTCGTGAAAGGTGCCACAAGGTGCATTGGACCGATTTGACGCTGGATCTAAGAAAAAGATACAATTTACGGGTAAAATAACGAGGTTTACCATGTTAGCTTCACGGTGATCACTCCACTGACTAACATTCATTGAGGGATGATTATTGTTAGGGGGCGGGGGAGCCTGCGATAAAGTCCGATTTCGAAGATTGAATTCAATCAATTCGGGGTCGATAATCTGCCCATGTAGCAAAGGAATGATGTATTTTGGGTGTTTGTTTGCCGATTAAATTCATTGGTATGAACATTGCATGTATTTGTCATGCCACTGCTTATGACTGATGAGACTGGAAGTGACTGACTAATTTGAATGTGTTGAAAAGGAGAGCACATTTGAACTTCTCAAGATAACTTACTGGTCCACTTCTGGGTTGGATTTGAGGACCAACACCCGAATTAGTTTGCCCATTAGGCAAACCATCTAAACGGGAAAATAATTTATCAGATACTAAGTGAGAATCATTTAAATGAAAATGATATTTTTACAAAACATGCAATCAATAATGGGTAGAATGTAGCGGTGAATATCGAACTCCCCCCAATGGGAAAGCGTCTTCTTCGACTCTGTCTTTGGTATCGTCGTCGTTGTCGAGGCCACCTACACCGTCCACTAATTCTAATTGGAGCGCGTATAGGAAAGGGGATGTGGAATTGGAGTTCGTTGAGCCCAACTCTCAAATTCTCATTGGTTGCTGCAGAACCAACGGAACCTGAGGTAATTTCGGTCAAAAAACAAGAAATATCCCGTCAATAATGATAGAATTTTAGTTTATAACAATTTATGCCCCAAGTTTTTGATAAGTTCGACCTAGATGAAGGCACATCTTATTTGATATACCTTCCTTGTCTTTGAAACAACGCATATTTATTGTTACTGTTGGCTTTGTCTAAGTCTACAGTTGGTAAAAGTGGAGAGGATAAGGTTTGTCTGCGGAAGTAGGAAATTGCTGAATCTGATCATGCTAAGACTTAGTTTTATCATTCGTTCTTATGATAAATCGCAAATTTATACAATTCTGCTTGAGAGTCTTTATGAAGCGGATTTGTTACTATAAAGCACAGCGAAGTCACAACGATCAAGCGAATGGCTCTTTCATAAAACATGCTTAATGATGAGGCAGATGGAGGTATTTCATGAAAGATTTCCTGGGTGGAAGAGAGAGCCACGAATATTGAGCTGAATTTATTTATGTCCTATATACTTTCACATCTGTGTGTTCTTTTGAGGACAGACCCTATTATTTTACATGATTTATTTCAGTAGTGAAATGAATGAAGAACAAATTGTAGCCACCAAAGACGCACTAATAGCCAAAAAATTTTATTTGAATGAGATAAATATTGATTTTACTATTTTGTTTTTTGTATTTACCAACTAAATATTCAACTAATTGTCCCACGCATAATTAAATGTTTATTTGAGCGTGACTTACTAGTTTAAATAGTGGCGTTTGTTTCTAATTCTAAGAAATACAGTTAAGAAATACAAATGCACTATCAACTGAAAAAAATCACACAAATTGGAGAAAATGTAATTTTATTATTTTATTCACCTATATTTGGAAATCAAAATTAAGTAGTATTATAGCGTTTGTGCCACAGTAAAATTGTTTAAATGAGCGAGTTTAAATGACCGGTATAAATGGTGGCGTTGGATTAGAAGGAGCCCAGTTGAGAAATAGAGAGGTCAGAGTGCACACGATGTCTGCTAGGAGCAGAGAAGGAGACTACAGCGGTGACGATCACGAGGTGGAGAAGAAGCGCCTTGAATGTGCGCCTTTGATTTTGGACATCGCAAATCGCTTGCCCACGTAAGTTGTGGCCACTTTTGCCTTGACATTACCTTTTTTTCTATAGAACCCTAATAACGGTAACCACCGCCACAGTGTATATGCAACGCTTCTATGAGAGGATATCACCGAGTGTTGCAAAGCCAGTTATGGTGGCAATAGCGGCCCTCTACACAGCGACGAAAGCCGAAAATGATGTTAAAGGAGTGAGGAGGATTGTTGATGTGGCATATGTGATGTTTCGTACCCAAGTGCCACGACGAGATTCATATACATATCAGCGAATGGTGATGAACGTGCGGAAGCTCGAAGCCGCCATGATAGTTGTGATTGGCTTCGAGGATGTGGAGGTGAAGCAGCCGTTGCTTATTCTGTCGCAAGCCATTGAAGCTGCCGGCGAGGTTCCACAGTCTGTGGCAAGTCCCGCTTACTTCACTTGCACAGGCATGACGCTATTCACCTCACTGACTTTGCGTCATTCCATGGAAGCTGTGGCAGCAGGCAGCCTTTACTACGCTGCCCCACACATGAAGTATGATCTAGGTAAAGAGAAACCCAACTGGATGGAGCTCTTTTCGAAGGATTTATCTGAATCAGAGGTCCACCAGATAGCAGACGAGTACCGTAGAGTATGCAAATCGCTGGACAAGAGGTGGCTGGATGCAGCGAACAACTCGATTGAGTTGGCACTTTGTGGTCTACGCGAGGTGGAGGGCGCTGACATGAAGGAGGAAGAAGAATGCCCAACATCAAGGCAGCGGCGGTAGTGTGGTGGTTCACAAGAAGTGGTGCCAGCTCATGGTGGAGTGTGTGGTGGTGGTGATGGAGCTGCCCATATACGGCGAATGTATCAGGGTGGAGGATGGCTTAGAGGCTCAACCTTCTGGTCGACGCAGCAGCAGCTGCAGCATCGTCCTCCGCTGCCTCAATCTCCGCCGCCGCCGCCACCGCCGCCCCGACAGTCCTATAGTGGACTGTTGGGAAGCGGAGGAGGGGTAGGAGTAGGGGTAGGTGGAGGAGCTCAATCCAGCTCCGCAAACGGCAAAACTACCAAGAACAATCAGGGTGATGCCGCAAGTGGACAATCTTCATCAGCCGCCAAGGCCAAGAATAGTCTCTATAGCCTTTTCTGACTGACGTTTACGCTAAATCTCCCCCAACCCAACCTCCCCTCCTAGTCCTTTGCATGCGACGTATTTACCTAAAATATAAAGCTCTAAATATCTAACACAAGCTCCTTTTAATTGGAAAGATGTTTCCTTCCATTCGGTCTCCTTCAAAATATTCCCTAAACGTGCTACACTTCGGTTGCTGCACATAATGCACACTTTGCCCGACTTTTGAGAATCAAAATGCCCCAAAATCACACCGAATTTACTACTGAAATAGCCCATCGTTAGGCGAGGCCACCTACTTATAATTTACATCTAATGTAATTCTCGTCCTTTATCAGTCTAAGTTAAAAACCATTTCTTTCTCCTTCTTGTTTCTTAATACTGCTCCTAACTCGCTAAAATTTGTGTGTGAGTTATATTCACTCATGCAACAAGTGATGAAGTTGTTTAAAGTAGGCTTGACTGGATATTAGCCATTGTGATAAGTGCAATCAATGCTCCATCATTTGATCGGTACTAGAACAACCTACCAGTTGAGATCGCACCAGCTTGGCCAGTCCATTGTCGATCCAAATAGTGTGTGTCTTAAGGATAGCCATATCGTAGAATCTTTTCAATTTTCCAAAAATGAGTCTTTTTATCTGATGAACAAGTCTCTTCGTATTCTGCATATGTTGGCTCAATTGGATTTTTCGTGTTTGCAATTTCATGGCAATACTTCGTTGTGATAATGCATGGAATCATCTGCAGTTCCTGAGGATTTCTATTCTTAACTGGAATTGTGAATGCCGATCCAACTAGTAGTTCCTTTAAATTATTCACCGAGGTCTTTGTTATTTTTCGGTTCCCCCATTAGGGCATCATCTTGATTTTATAGATTTCGTTAATAAAATGGATTTGCATATCCATCTCTAGCGTTGCATCCATAGTTGTAGCTCTTCACCAGATTCTTAGAAACTAGTGATTCCTCAGTGGAGGTTTGACCTCGAATAACGGGAGCATTTACTCTTGGTAGCTTACATCGTGGGATTGTTTCAGCATCAGTTAAAAATTTTATGGGATCGACGGAATTTTTGTTAAAAATTGATTGGATAAAATCTGCTCCATTCTCCAGTGCGCTGTTATGAATCCGATCGCGGCATATAGCATTATTAATCATATCCGCATAGGATGTATCAATAAATTGTAGATTTTCAGCTTTCTGTCTGCATTGTCGATGATAAATAATTATTAAGTATTCCAAAAAATGTTATTTCTAGTTATCGCAGAATAGGCAAATTTAATTATTTTGCAATGAGAATATTAAGTGGTATAAAAGAGGTGAAATAACATAATTAAATTCCTAGTGTCACTATAGGACTAGTGCTGTTTGGTTGGGAGGACGATCAATGAGTGCTACGCGGTGGCCTCGCAAACTCAGGAACTGCCTGCTTAAGCGGCGCTTAAACGGCAAATGCTCTGCCAGATCGGGCGGTGTGCCATCAGTCCGAAGATAAGATGCTGACTAATGGCATCGCCGGTTTGGCCAAAAAAGACAGTTCTAGTGTAGATTTCGATTACAACTGCTCCAAGCATTCCGAGGAGTGGCATTCTATCCTCTATCCTCTTTAGGGGGAAACGTCTCATTGCCCAAGATGACGATGACCACGTCATGTCAGTAGATCGCAATGCTATGCGAGGTGTCGAATAGCAGTTGAGCAGTCGAGTTGAGCAGGAGGCTTGGAGCCCAGCAAATCTAACCGTAACAGGAGATAGCACTTTGAACTTGTGCAACTCAGACTGTCCCGAAGCGTAAGCACCGCTTTTTTGTGGAAATAGGTTCGTGGGCCACATTGCATAAATCGTGGAAGGAGGTTACCGGGGTGAGTGCAGGGGTGTTTCCTGCAAATATCACTGCGGTATCTCCTGCAAGTGCACCGTTTCTATTGATTGTACATTCTGGGACACGGAAACGGATACGGACACGTTGCCAGAGCTCGTTAACCCGCTAAATTCTCATTCGTAACTCATGTTTGTTTGTCGCGTGGGCGGCTCCCCCTATGGACTGCCCACCCACAAAGCATCAATTAAAATCCATTCAATTCATCAATTAGAACCCATTCAGGAGGTACTTCTGCCGTAGTAACATGCTCTTTTGGCCTCCTCTCATTTTCGTTCCAGTCCTCGAGACTTAC
Source organism: Anomotaenia brevis (assembly GCA_030710315.1). NCBI lineage: Eukaryota > Metazoa > Platyhelminthes > Cestoda > Cyclophyllidea > Dilepididae > Anomotaenia > Anomotaenia brevis. The sequence continues at coordinate 26,455 of JAUOZQ010000325.1, forward strand.
GTCTTCATAGGAATTGTACAGTTTGTTCTCTCTTTGGTGGCAAAAAGCCAATTATTTGTAAATTTTACAGTTCAAAAACACTTAAATTCAGGCATTTTTCCAAGTAGAAACAAATGTAGTATCGAGGGCTGAGCGGTTGGAGGTTCTTTATTGTAAAAGAAATATATTTGCCTTCATCTCCTCCTCCTCCCTCCCTTCCAGTGTCACCCTGCTCGGCCCAACAGCACTACTTGTGCTAACTCACTCACACTCCCTACCACCCGACTCACTCTCCACCGCCCATCCTATCTGGAAAATCAGATTATTGATGATCTGGAGGAGTTCGGCAAAACTCCTATCCCAGATCCAGTATAGTCTGCTCTGCGAGTATAATCAGCGATTCTGAGAAGGAGGATGAGACGACGGCTTTGAATTGGACGGCCTAACTCGGCTGTAACACACAGAATCTCAATTAAAGGACGAAAAAAGGAAGCTTGTCAATAAATTTTATTTAAAATTCTTGAAAGCAACCGTCAATGAGGTAGCTGCGGTTTAAGACATTTCCCTTAATGAGTTTGAGTGAGGTTTCAGGCTCTATCTAATGAATACGATGATTTCGGTGCATTTAGTCCAAACATTCTAGTATAAATTGCACAGTCTTGTCATTAAGGAATTGAACTCCCATTTAAGGGCGTGACTTGTCACCTTCGTCTGCTAAATCGATGTGTATTAACCCCCCTTCCCATTCTATCCTGTTCATTCTGAATTCCTCCAACCAACACTTAAAATTTAACCTCATTGCTAGAATGTGAAAACTATCCGTGTTATCTAAATACGTGTCTATTAAACACAAGCACCTTCTATTGATGGAAATGCGATTTTTCACAGGGTCACCAACAGCCGTAACTTGAAATAAGGAAACCATTCAGGTTAGAGTGCCAAATAGCGACGAGGATTCCAAAAGTGCCGAAAAATCACATTTCAAGTTGTGGGAACTAAATGCATTGGTTTCTGTAGACTCAATTTTTGCGAATCACCATTTACACAGTCATCATAAAGTACTCGATTAAGCATCGTCTGTGATGATACGGTCCAAATAGTTAGTTCATAGGTTACAACCATTAATTAATTTCAAAGTGTTGATTCCCCTATCGTTGTTTCCTTTGGTTTGCGTACACATGAGAATTACGTCATATACTGCAGCCACACATAAACTATTCATCTGCTGCGAAAATGTCAGATATCCTAATTTAACTGCAGAAGTCTTCATCATCTGGCTACGGGCCAAGTAATTAAGAGAAGGCCCAGTTTGACGTACAACTGCAGCTTGAGAACCACTGGGATCCATGTTTTGTCGTCGTCACAGATTAGGCCTTAGACACTGCTCCTATCCACGCTGTTTCATATTTTAGCGTAAGAGAGACTAACATTTGAATATGGTATCCGAGCCTTTTATGATGAGGCAAAACTTTAATTCGGGTACAAAAGAGGACTGCACTTAATAACGTACCGAATAATTGTGAGTTTACCAAACCGATATACACGGAAAAGTTGTGACGAGTAGATGAGTAGAGAAGCGACTCAATGGGAACTTAGGAGGTCTTGAGCGAGCTATCGATGAATTCATCATGCGTCGTTGTCAGAGTGTTCAGTTGTCATTGGTTCGAAGTCTGGACGGAAGGAACTCGATTGTGGAATCAGTGCATTTGACTCACCCAGACTGGTGTTGTTTTTATCGCCTATCGATTTCATCGCCTCGTTCGAAGCCTCCTCTTTACCAACCACTAGATATCTTTGACTTGGTTTAGATTGGGCTAGCGAGAAATGGCCACGAATACCGACGACTTGTTACATCCATATGTTACCACACAAAGGGAAGTCCAAAGCTACTTGCCACTCGGTTTGATGCCCTCTGCAATGCACCAGTCATAGTGAGGGCTTTTGCAGCGTCGACGGTTGTTTTTGATGGTGTGGTCGCACCAGACGTCGTTTCTGCATTTACAACGGATCTACTTTTTGGACCGATTGCCGTTAGAAGCATTTGCAGCCTTCGCATTTCATTGCTACGTAGTGGTTTTCTGTCTCTTTATCTCCACAGACTCTGCAAACCCTTTGCGGTCTCTCTCTCTCTCTTTGTTCATGGACAAATATAATATGAAGAGAAGAAGGAGGAGGAGGAACATTTTAAAACTAACAGCGAAATTGCGAAAAGAAAATTTAAACAAACCGATCTCTACGTTGTCAGAAACAGAATCAGTCGAGCGCTGTCGTATTGACTAGTGAAAACCTTAGGCCATGTGGTTGCGAACCACGATGAGTGCGGTCGACATTGCGGCACAAACATTCAACCACAACTAAGTTGAAGTCCCAAGGCTTTAGCTCATAAGTCATAAACCACTTGTGAATGCGAAAAATATCAGAAAAAGCATAATTTAAGGCAACATTCAGTAGATTTACCTGACGGGCTTGGGTGACTAACTGAGCCTTAATATCAAGGAATTTATTCCAGTGCATTTGAATACCTCTTTGATACTCGATTACGCACATTTTTGCTCATCAAATGCGTCCAGTTGAAGTTTTTTTTAAATCAAATTTAGTGCATTATGCTAAAGAGTTGTTGTTAGAGCAGTAAACGACTCACACAAATCTCCTGATTTCTGATGCAGTAAATTAATATTCAAACCGTACTTTACATTGAAACTTTAATATTATTAATAAGAGCATCGCAATTACGGATAGAGATATTTTTCAGGTAAATAAATTTCAAGTAAATATACATTTTACTGCCTTCCAAGATGCAAACATAGTAGAAAAGAGATGTGTACAATAGCAGTCAAAAGTCATTGGAGAAAACCAAACTAGTCGAATTCTATTAAGTAGATTAAATTAGACGTCCACAACTTCTTGTAGCAAAAGATCAAATAAGCTAGTGCAATCAGAGGGGATAGCAGAGTGGCGGCTCGTTTCTTTCAAGTAGAGATGTGTTAAGAAAAGTGCTCGTACCCGATATCCCAACTACTAAGCTCAGAATTGTGATAGGTAGCAGAGTAGTAGTGGTAACGGAGAACATGTTGCCTATGTTGAGAATGAACCTGCTGAGCACACCACTGCTTATATAGATACATTGTCGCCTGTTTGGTTATAGCTCGCAATCTGAAAAAGCTTTCCATCTGTACGAACCAAAATTGTGGAGATCTGGCAGTGTAAGTAGGAAAAGGAATGGCAGGTCAGAGTGATCTGAATCATTATCCACACTGATAGTGATGTTCGTTGCAGAAGAGAATATAGTAGTGCTCAGACAGGGGTCACCAATTTTTAGCGGATTGCTACCTACAACAAACTATCTTACTGAATGTAAGTAGCCTGATCCCGTTCCGTATCCGCATCAACAAGGTAGAAATTCCAACAAGGCGTCTTAGAGTTTGTGTGGATTTAGCATGTGGCGTGCTATTTTATAAAGGCTACGTCTACTTTTGGCTATAAAAGAGTCGCCCTTGATTAGTTGATAGAGAAGTTGTTCTCGAATGCAATTGGCTCATTGGCATCAATCTTGCTGTGCTTGGCGCGTTCCTATTGGGCAGTTTACTTAGTATAACCGCAAGCCACAGATTCGAAAAAGATGCTTCTTGGCTAAAAGACTATCTTGTTATATGTTCCTTAAATACAAACTACCAAGAAGTGAAGTAAGTGACCTCTCTTCTATTTTTGGTTCACTTGATTGCCAAAAACAATTCACAACAACGAATTTTTTAAATTCTTACTATTCTGACATATTCTGCCTCATTGAATCATAAAGCAGTAAAAGAAAAAACAACATTTGAGATAGAAACAAATATTTAAGTGAACGGCAAATTTCAAATGACAGTGTATGCTGCATTGGCAAGCAAACAATCTATTTAATCAGGTTCTAATTCCAATCCTTAATCACATGTTATATTATGAAAGCAATTAATGAAGATTTTGATGGGAAATGGAAAGCATTCGAAATACGTCAATGTGGTTTTAGAGAAAATCCATGACTACTGAATATGGACACCGGCGGATCTACGAATAAGTTGGTGCTATGAACTAGCAGTCCTTCAGGGATGAGATTTGATGCAAAACTTTGAGAGAATTGCAGAGGATAATATTTTCGAAATAGAGTTGCAGCTGGGCCATTGTTCGATCACTAATTTCTTTCAACATAGAATCGAAGAATTGAGTTAGAGAAGAGCCTACAATGCATTCCAAATGGACACTAACGTTGAAAAACATCTGAGTGGTCGATCCGAGACTGTGATTTCCAGTCTTCGATTGCGACAAGCAGCATGTCTCAGCGAGAAAATAAGAAATCGAGAAACCATTGGGCTTGCGTCACACGTGACTGCACAAGAATTTCGTAGGAAATCAACATGAGCGACAAATATTATTAAATTCACCCATTGCAGGATTCTCTGAAAATATCGTTCCATTTCTCCTAGACGAGTTCGAAAATTGTCATGACCACTTAGTTCAAAGAAAATGCAACCGTCCTGAGGTTCGTCTAACGGGTATGTTCTATATTGAAAAGGCTTTCGATTTAAAAAATAATTGACGGATTACCTCGAAAACAACTATCATCACCTTCATAAGCAAAAATTGCACAGATTCGTAGTAATTTGGCCGATCTTCCAGGAGACAACGTATTATAAAGCACACTATGAATGTACTATTGTAAGGTGAGGGTTCATTGCGCAGAAGTCAAGATCAGGATTGGCCAAGGGCTCACGAAAAAAGTTCCCGTTTGCTTCAAATGCAATTCTCATCAAGGTGTCAACTTAAGCAACAATAAAAACAGGTAATCTTGGGTAAAGTCCAGAATTCAAAGGTGCTCCATGTGGAAGATTCTCAAGATCAGCGTATAAACCATAATTAACATAGAGCTTGAATTCCTCGTGCTGTAAGTAGCAATCGTGTATCAAATCCATCACTAGGAAATTTGAAATTCTCCATGCTAAGTTGTTTTTAAAGTTGCGGGAAAATGCAGTTCAATTCAGATGATCATCGTTCTACTCACTAAAAAGAGTATTAATAATTTCAAATGCAAACTTTAATAGGAAGATGTTAATCGTTTTCGTATTTTTGCTATTTACTTCGTCTGTTTGCACGATTTTGCCAGAATTGTGACGCTCGAATGTTTGTTGACCTGAAAAACCTTCCTCATATGACACGAATCTGCCGGTGTTTTCGTTGCACCCATTGAAGCCTTGGGATTAAGAGCCTTCATTGTTAACAATAACTTTTTATTTGAGATTTTAATTCACGATTTTCATCTTTTACCCTTAAGACATCTGCCCACACCCTACAACAACCATCGTACAGTGTGTTTTCTGGTAAGTTGGCTACTGGAAAGGCAGACTAGTTACATGGGGGTTGTGAAATGTCTCTGCAAGCAGGAACAAGGGCTTCTTTTCGAGGTCTGTCGTGAAATTTGGTGCCACTTGCAACTAAAACCTTTTGCAATTCATTTGCTATGTAGCAGATATTCGTGCATTTTATGAACGTGCATTTGAACGTATTACTTCAAATCAATCCCCAAAATATCCCAATAATTTTAGATATTAGTCAATTTCTAGCAATCCATTTGATGTCATGCGTGGAACCACAGAACTGATTGCTGATTTTCTCTTAATGTCATTGAGACATGCGGCCTGGTTAACTAAACTGGAAGCTGTGATGAACCACTTTTCCTTGTGGAAGCAGTTAGGGAGGACATCATTATACTTCAGCTCATACTTCCAATCACCTGCGCTGTACTTATTGCTTTAGCAGAATTATTTGGTTCTACCTGTTCGATATCACTAGGCAAAGAAGGGAGAACAAATTAATTCAACTGTTATTTGCGCTCTTATTAATTCCGATGGAGCTTTTTGAGTCATGTTGCCTTAACCTAAACAGTGGATTTCGAGAACTGGTAAAATCGTTTAGATTTGATTTCAGTTTTCACTAGAAACGGATTAATTTATTTACTATTAATAGCGTTTTCTGAGTGGCTAATTTACAGTAGTTCAGTAATGTCGTTCGCCATTGAAATCTTGAAACACTTAATCCAGTGTTTCACAATGAGCTAATTCTCTGTTCCACAGTGCAAATCGGCCTCAATGTAGGGGTATTATAAAGAAATGTATTTTTTGGAGTGATGTCGAAGATTAAAGCTCCTTGACAAGGAGCGTTGATCACAAATATGATCTGAAAGATCAGCTGCACTCTCTTCTTAGTCAATCCGTCAGCAAGCAGGTCGTAAAGTGTAGTAAAACGTAGCTCATAAGGCTAATTTATAACATCGAAAACTTTTATTACCACAGTTAACTAGTAGTGCATCAAGCAAGAATTCGCCGCCTTGCTGAAAACAGCCATAATCGAAGTCCAGGTATAGTACATAGATTGTAAAAAGATACTCCTATATGTTTTTATTGTAGGACCAAAAAGATCAAACGTTTGTCCTTATATATTGGAGATTTCCGTCATTTAGATATAATTGACTGGTATTTAAGAGGTTTCAACTTTTAGGGCTGAGATATGACATCGGCTTCAGCCAGAAGATCTGTAGTTATAACGTTAATCCTAACCATTGTTTGGCAAAAACAGTTTAGGGACGTTTGTAACCTTTCGACTTTAAACCGCGAAGTTAGGATGAAATAAACCATTAGGGAAACATTATTTCTGACTTTTGTCATTTATCTCTTAAAATTGTAGTAGCAGGAGGTCAAGCAGAAGTAGGCATACTGAACACTAATCCTCTTGCAACAAAATGTCTACCTTTTCCTTCTCCGCTTGAACTCATCACATGGGCTTTTTAATTGATTATGCATCTCTGATAGGGTTGTATTCATTTTGTTACTCCGCTTTCATCAAATTAGATATATTCCAGATGATCATATGTCCCACTAAACTTCGTTATTGATAAATGAAGAACAAATCGCATCTAATTTATTAATGACACTTTTTGAGAGTTTCGAAACACCTTTTAAACACATTTCTAATTGACCTGACAAAGGTTGAACTTTTCGACATTTTAGCAGATGAATACACAGGTTGATTTGCTTGAGTGCGTTTGTGGAAAAAATGAGTGCATCTAATAAAAAGGTGGCGCAACCAAGTGACCCATTTGTTTTCATACAGGGCTGAGCAAACATGATGACTAAGTAATTCGTTCTTGTGTTTTCAGGAGTAATGGCAACGCCCGTCCCAACTAATCAAAGTCAAGCTTGCACACAACCTATCGTCTGTCTAATGTAAGAGTGCTCATACAAGACAAAAGTTGTTTGCTCCATTTGCTTATTATGTAATTTTTAAATTTCCAATGTTTTACATTTTGTTATACATAACAGAACACTGATCAACAGATCAAAAGCTGATCGAACCTCTCCCAATGGCTGACATCAACTCAAGGGTTTCCGAAACAAAAATGTTATTTAACAGAAAGGAGCTAAAATTAACGTCACTTTTCCCATAATAATGTTAATTAAATCCTTTGCTAATTGTCTGAATCTAGATTAAATTTACCACCTTTGAAATTTTCACAATCGTATATATGTTTTTTCCGAAATCTATTTACGAGAATTATCAATTCGCTTAAATTTTCCTTACTACTCGAAAATTACACATTTAAGATAATTTAAAATATTATTTAATAAGTATTGTTCTGCTCGTTAGCCTGACCTTAATTTGTGATGGCTAAAAGTTGGGCTAATCGCTTAAGGATGTAAGCAGTTGCGTTCAGTGACATGATTTTTTGAATTTATAAGTATTAAGTTAGTTCTCGCTATGGCACATGTTTGGCACTTTCTTTAACGCTGGCGTTTAAATAACCTCCATGTAACATTCTACTTAGCAGGGCCCACTCAGGCAAGTCTCAATGACGCAACAATCAAAGAAATAGGACATACATAATTGAGTGATTTTGATGTTCCCAACAGGCGAAAATAACCTGGATGGTAAGTGAACACTCCGTGACCAAGGTAGCCATAATGAAAATGTATCCTCCAGAGACTCTAAACTTTACTGTTCCAAGAGTATTTTTTACGCCTTGTTTAATCTAAGGAAATGTCGAAAATACTTATGTAGTTTCCGAAGATGTATTTGAAATGTGTACATGAATGCCATTTTCTCCATGCTTCTAAACGGGAAAACTCGGTAAAGAAGAGCATAATTTAGAATCCTATCTTGACTTGTTGATTTTCAGCAGTGAAAATGAGGCTTGAGAAAGCCTTAATCATTACTTTTTGGTAGAAGCAATAGGTTAAGTTTTGATTGATGAACGTTAACTGAAATGCCTACTGATGTTGACACATTATTCTGATTTTAATCAGAAATTGAATTTCAGGATCGCATGAATGGTCTAGAGAATGCTTTCAGGCTGCCTTTCAGACGTCCTGCATTGTCTATAGAAGCAAACATACTTGAATCAACAGTTACATTAAATAAAATTGTTTGTGGTTTGTAAAATCGGGAGCCGCTTTATGTTGGATCTGGATTTGTTTAAATCTGCTTTGTTTGCTGAATTCAATGCGATTTAGTTGTCGTGAATCGGGATACCAAGTTTAATGACACCGTGAATGCAATAGATGAACCAGTGGAATATTTTCACATTGAAATCGTTCGATTCTGCATGTGATTTGTAGTAGGACATTAAAGCGGTATTGATTGGGTTGCTGTGATATCGATGACAAAACCTAAATGAACTTTTCTACAACGGTTTACGGGATAAAAACAAATAATTTCGCTAACTAACTGTTATTTAAATTTTAGCTGAAATTTACCAAATGTAAAATATTATCCTGAAAAACAATACTTCTAAAATTTCACGAAATTCTAGATTCAATCATAAAGAGCTTTTTGAGTTTTGCTTATCAGAGTTAAATTCTAATCAAAGGTTTGATGATGTAAATAAAAGCCTTTCATTCTTGATTGCCAAATTTGAACTCTAGTTTTCAATTTATCATAACCGAAAAACAAATACTTTTTAAAATATCAAATATGTAATAATATATTGTATTTGCAAATATTTAATGTGGTTATCACTGGTTATTAAAATACGTTCCAGGCAAGAGAAGACCTAGGATGGAAGTATAAGTTTGTATTAGGAGAAACGGACTAGCACAGGACAGCTAAGGTGTTGACAGCACGCCCTTGTACGGCGCTGCTTGCACTTATTCCCGTTACAGGATACAAACAGCCACTAATCGATTTTTGATTGGTTCAAGCCGTTAGCGTTCTGTCCTTGAGCAAGCATCCACGTCAGCACAGCGCATAAGCGCTACATTTTATATATAAAATAATGTTATGATATAATGTTAAAAAATATACAATTCCTCTGACTATAATCGTATTTAAAAAAACATAATTATTTAATAAAATTCATGCCAAATGGTGATGTATATCTTGCGAATCCCTTCAAGGTGCACTATTACAAGAAGGAAGCAAACATGGACATTGATCTATCGACCAGCTCAGCATTGAAAATAAAGTTTAGTTATGTAACCTGAATGCACTTACAATTGTGTTGAGAACGAGGTGTAGTAGCACAAGCCGAAATAGCCTTCCTGGGATATCAGCAACATTTGAACGGGATTTGTGGAACAACTCCGTGGAGCATCAATCTGGACTGGCTTCTTAACTGAGTCTATAAGGGAAACGATTTCCAGAGGAGCTTATTTCATACTCAAGTGTACTGACAAAACGACGATCTGCAGATTATTTTAACTGGAATAATGTAAATACTAATAATAATGATAAGATGGGTTATGTTTTAGGTAAAGTAAATTCACAGTCATGGATTGATATCAGTAGACTTATTGCGTCTATCTTCCAGGTGTGCAGAAGAAGAAATGACCTGGCTCTAATGAAGATCCTATTTCTCCTCCAATAGATGACATCAGCAGCCATCAAGATCGGACTCTTGTTTTATTGTATGCGGTCGAGCCATAGATTGTCATGTCCTCGGGTAACTTCGATTCGCCAGTTTGCTTTTAAAAAATTGCACTCTTATGAGTCATGCAGATTCGCCAAGCACAAGACAGATAGATGATTATCACCCAAAACAAATGCTTTTCATGGTTAATTTCAAGTAGCTGAATTGGACTACGCCAACAGGGCTCTATCGGACTAACGAAAGACGTAACCTCGCAATCTTCAGCCCGAGCACTCTCCACAACTTTTCGCCTTCTAAGCACTCGATTATTAATCGGAGGAGATTTCATGCAATCTAAAGAGTTCATGGTGGGGATTGATTGTATGCCCATGACCAATTGCTGTCTTATTCATATTCACAGATGGTTCCTCTTTAAAACACAACTGCAATTTATTCGTAGTAGCTGATTTGTCAAAATTAAGACATTAAGAACGCCGATGAGTCTTAGCATATGCAAAGGAAATCCAGTCGATCAAGTCCTTGTGCTGATCAGCACATCTTTATACATTATCATTACGATAATCCTTATTTTCATTATGAAAATACAATCAAAGAACTTATAAACCTTGATCCAACAGAAAAAATGTTAGCCAGCTTTCATATTAGACTTTTAAAGATGTTTCGAACACAATCGTGAAAACGAGCATATCAAAAAATATAGCATATGCAACACTGACTGCTTTTATACCGAATTACGGCCTATTATTCAAAATTGAAAAAGACGAGGTTGATGAGTTGATATCCAGGTAAAGTCAAGTGGTACTGCCTCTGATTTAATCATCCATTGATGCTGATGAGTTAGAGACATTTTCATAAAACATCTGCGTCTACTTCTCGTTTAAAACAAATCATTTTGGTAATCCTATTATTTGCTTCGCCCAGCAAATAAAACACCAGTGAAATAAAGGCAAGTCTTCTAGCAAAGAGCTTTGATAATGCACATAAACGCCGTTCATTCTTGAGGGATAAATTTGAACCTTAGGTTTCAGTTTATCATAACAGAAAATTAAATATTAATTAAAATAATATATGTATATTATTATCTTGTATGCATAACTATTAATATATAATAATATAATATAATGGTGTAAAAGCATAAATATATACTTCTTACAACTATAAATGCAATAAATGAAATAATTATAATTATTAAATAAAATTCCTGACAAATGGTCACGCATCCATTATCTTACCCACGCGGTGAAAGATCCGAAGATGTAAACTAAATACACGATCGATGTACTTAAACCATTTCATCTAACGAGCAGTCAACCACCTTAATGAAAAAAATATAAATGTATATGGGGAAATAGAATCGTTATAAAAAACGTATCTGTCTAATCGTCCAAAAATAAAATTACGAAACTGCTTGATTTGTACCCGGGTCAAATCGCTGGGATGAAGAGGAGATTGGAGGTTGGTGACTCAGTTGCCATAGCAACTACCGTTAACTCTCAGAGGTCATTGAGTAGAAGCACATAGAATCAGAATAAAGGGAGCTCTGATTGGCCAGTGATCCCATTACTTCCAGACACACCAACTGTCCAGTCATTCGTAACCCAGCACAGCTACGAGCAGCACCTATTGCACACTTCGTCCAACTTTTGTGAATCAAAATGTCCCAGAGTCATCAGCTACTAAATGTTGCCGCAGTTCACACCAATAAATCACAGAAGTCAGCTCTAACCACACAGAATTTGCTGCAACAATTCCCTATTGTTAGACGAGGTCACCTAAGAGAGACTGCCAACAAACCCACAAATGCTGATCAAATGTGGTTGCCTGTAAGTGCTCCTCAAAGTCCGTTCGTTGATCTGCAAGGGACTACTGAGTTGTGTAGCGCCCCCGCAAATGCACAAATTGAGTGCTGGCCGCATATCTTTCAGCGACTGCCATCCTTGCCCCTTTACAACAACATGGATGCCATTCATCCAAACAACTTTATTCAATCGCTTGCGATGTAATCCGAGCAATGCTCGGCATCTGGTGGCATGGATAAAAAGGAAATGAATGTGAAGCGAGAGGAAGGTGAGGAAAAGGCGATGGTGGCGGAGGCATCAGCAGCGATTTGTGCAGTGTCTATGCTTCCACCCGTTGCGTTTGTGTTGAAAACGCCCACACGCAAACATCGCCCTCGCTCTCGCTACCGACACAGACGCAGCAGCAGGCGCTGCTCCCACTAGCATCAGCAGAAACAGCAGCACCAGCGATTGGAGGTGAGCGCAGACGCAGTAGAAATCTGCGACGATCCACCGACCAGCTGATAAAGAACGTGAAAAGGAAGGTGGGTGAGCTGAGGCGGTCAGTGAGTCGCGAGGGAAAGGCACCAAGACGCCGACACAGTTCACATAGTCGTGACTCTCGCAATCACTCAATAGTCCCCAATGGGGAGGCGTCTTCTTCGACTCCGTCTTTGTCCTCGTCGTCCTTGTCGAGGCCTTCTACACCGTCCACTGACTCTAAATGGGGCGCGTATGCAAAAGGATCAGTGGAATTGGAGTTCGTTGAGCCCTGTGTGGACGTCTCTTATCTGATCCAATTCAGACGCACCGATGCCTCGACGCCCTTGGGCATCTTCTTCACCTTCGACAAGGAAAAGGCGGGCGGTGGTGTAGGGGAATTGTGCATCAGTCGACTGGCGGGTGCGCCTCACCTGGTGGCGTGCAGTGAGCAGCTACGTGTTGGCGACCGTGTCTTGGCCATCCAGGGAGTGCTAGCACAGCTCCTCAAATTCGAGGCCATTACGGACCTCGTCAGAGGCAGCCTTCTTGTTACCATCAATGTCACTCGCATCTGAATTAATATGGATCTATGATATCCATCCTAGGATCTGTGGCAGCTTTGCGGTTCTGGGCCAAATTGGACAAGCCGCAGTCGCCTTCTATCGCAGTCTCTTTTGTGCTGCATTTCAATGGATTAAATATATCCCTTCACTGCATCATTTTTGCTTTCGTTTATTTTCGATGAATTTCTATTGCTCATTCGCAATCGGGATGGCGTTCTTTATCTTAAGTACCGACCCCTGCGGCCGATTACTATTCATATTTATTATAACATGACTGCATTAGTACAACTCATTTTTCAATGTATTCTCATTCTTTCCTTTTCAGTAACTAAATTAGAGAAACTTTTGTACTAGCTGCTTAACAGTTGTAAAGCACAGAAGTTGCGTGAACTCAGCTAGAATTACTTCGCTGTTTGTGTGAAGATTGGGGTATATTTGATTGCAATCAAACATTCCTAAGCAGATAACAAAAGAAGTTCCTTCTGCTTCTCATTCCTGGTTTTAGACTCATTACTCGCTCTGAGGTAGTTGATTCCTCTGCTTTCGAAAAACTTTCTGGTTGCATACTTTCTGTAGCTATTAAAAAATCCCTATGCATATTTTGGGTCCCACATTGAATTTTTCATTATTTTATATACATTAAAGGCGACTACCTGAATAAATATCCAAAACCTTTCTGTGTTAAGTTTGTGACTACCTTGAACAGTACGTTTCCCTGACATTATCGCAAATACGCCAAATTGCACTTATGCAAAATTAATCAACACAGTAGTTTAAAAGATCCCTTGATCGGGTTTCTACCACTAATGGAAAGCAGTCTATTCAAATTTCACTAGTTTCAATAAAATATGCGGAAAATCACATGATTATTAAGAGTACAGCTGTTAAAAAAGCCTCAAAGCGCTGTTTTTCGGCCATTGATAAATCATTCCTGGCTATAATGTGCGTTGTTGCCCCAAAAACCCTTCAGAGAGAATTGATAATGCCCACCATTCGGTGATTACTACGAAATCCAAATGGGTTGATTCTTGGGTTTACATTAAAGTAATCGAGTAAAACTTTCAAAATTGCCCCAGGTTTGGACGCTTTAATGAATTAATAGTGCACTCGATGCGCTATTTACTCCTCATGTTCTTTACAGTAAAAACTATTCATCAATTAAATTCAACTTATGCAACTAAAGTGTGACTTTCATTGTTTAAATGACAAAATTAGTGGTTTAAGAATCGCTTTCATCATTTGTTCCCGAATACCATAAAACTCGTACGTAAATAAAAAACACCCAAAGTTTGTCACTATGAAAAGCATAAACAGATTCTGTCTTCAGTGAACTCCTTACTAGCCACTTATTTCTCCGTCGGAGTTAATTAATGAGAAATGCAGTCTTGTAAACCTTCCATGGGAACATGAAGTTGCACAACAAGTTCAATCTTACCTCAGGGAATTTATGTTCCACTTTTTCTGTTGATAGTATGCAATCGCTACAGGCCTACTAAACCATGGAAACAGCTAGATATTCATTATTCAAATTGAAAAAAAACAATACATTAAAACGTATGTTATACATTTTTACCTTGATGCAATTAAAGTATTCCAATATGCTTTCCTAAAGACAAGAACAATAAGAATAAATTAACTGCAAATTGCATCTAATAGTTGTACGATGAAATTTTAGATTTCTAAGTAATGTTCGTCTAGAATGAAAAACTGATATATAAATTCAAAGGCCATAACTTCCTCTATAGCCTGTGTTCACGATGGTATTCTAGCTAAGGGAAAAATTACCACACATATGGAAGCAAAATGACGGCATTGATCCCGAGAGTCTCACTTTGGTAGATGGTTGCGAAAATTGCACGCCCACCACCTAGGGTAGAGCTATAAGAATTGGGTCTCTTCGGATGTACATGATAACCTAGACATGGTCTCCAACTGTTCAATTTTTGAATGAAGTTAACAGGTCATTTCACTTAGCAGATCATGCAGTTAATCTCTTGAAGCTGGGGAATATGGGATTAATTGATATTAATTTAACGAAATTTGCGGAACCATAATTTATGCTTAAGACAATTTTGCGCATTTGAAGTGAAACTGGATTTCTAGTTTAATGTCTGCAAGAGAACATTTGCAAAGTGTTCTTTTAACAAGGTGGCGTACTTTGTTTGCACATACGTTTTTAAAATGATTCATTTGTGCTCATACTTCACAATCCTGCTTGTTTTTTTCTTTTTCGGGTGTATGTTGAACGAAAAATGTAGGGCAAAAGTTTAAAGTTTGTCGCTAATAGCTTATTTGAATTGCTTTTTTATGTAGGTGCTAGCGCGACAACTGATTAAATTAAAAATTTGAGACAATATCACGTTAGAATAAGTTGTTTTGCAAAGAACTATTGATCAATTAGGCAAATGCACGAGAAGATGTCCCGAAACATGTTAGTGGTATGTTCCCTTTAATCAGCTGAGCTTTTCAGCTACGTCGATGCAAATTTGCCACCAAATGATCTTTCAACCAATTGAGGAATCGCGCGTTAAATGTCTAATACATTTTATGGTAGGTTCTAGATTATCTTCGACTGAACATTCAGGAAGCATTGCAATAAACTACCAAGAACTTGGTGTTACACAAGAGGTTAATGTATAGACAATTTGGAAACGCAGGACAAAGACGAAGACAGCAGTCTTAGCAGTGTTGATGAACTAGGGGATCTTCAATGAGCTGATCTCGGTCTGTGATCAGGAAACGTAATAAATATATAAATGACTAAGGTGATATTAGGGCAAGGAGTGATCCACTCAATCCTTTTCCTTTAATATCCGGATAGAGGTGTATTCACTAAGCCGATCTCGCTGCTTCTTCCTCAGCGGACTCCAAAAATACTGCTTCGGACTACTTTTCCACTTTTGAGGCTCCAAAATAAGCTCTTGCTCCTCTCTGTGATTTAAACATCCACTCTCATAATGCGTTTTTTAAAATTCAGCTCAAGAACCCAGGAACTCTAATCAGATAGCTAATTAGAATTCACCAATTTCAAAATATGTAAACCAGGACACACGTTTAGTGTATTACTTCTGATTTATCTCCAGCCCAATAAGTCTTGACTTATTTCATTTCTCTCTGGTTTTCAAGCCATCATCTTTCGTTAAGGGTTGTTTGGTAGAAAGAGATCGATGGCTCTTGAATGCTAGCTAGAAAAATGCTTTATGAATGGAATACTCATTTACTCTAGAAATCTTAATACATCTGTTTAAGTCAATATTGAAAGCCCTTTTCTCGTTAATATAGGTTCACACTATGACTTTTATTACTCATACGATGAAGTGTTTTTGAATTTATTAATTATTAAAACCTACATAGAAATGATTTTTTCTTGAAAGCTGGGTAAGGTTCTTTAGCCAAATGCCAGATATACACTTTGCTGAAGGGGAAACCATTCAAGTTTGAGGTTCTTAGGCCAGTTGCTTCCAGGTTTCTCAGACATCCCTTTTCTTCCGCGTAAATTGTACTGGCCCCTAAATAAACTGTAGGACTGCAGTAATAAATGCAATTGAGTGTTTTGAATCTTGTTTATAATCAGTTTCTCATTCTGTTCAATTTCTTCCAGTGGTGTCACTCATGGACCTTTCATGGGACGTGTTCGATACCACCTGAAAATAAAACCGTCATTAATAATTTTAAGCAAACATTGCATAATATGCCCCTCAGTGGCGCCCTTTTTGTTGTGGATTGTTCTATTATTTTAAAGTAAATCTACCTTTCACCGGTCACAGTTTAGACTAGCACTGTCTGCTAAGTAATTCCAGCAACCTCCACAACTACCAGCTTGTTTCTCTACTGCGATAAAAGCACGTGGTTTATTTCGTTACAACCAAATTACTTCTAAACTTATTACCTCACCCGGATCAAAAATGCCCAGCCTCCTCAACTTACTCTCGAACAGACCCACGATGCGTAGAAAATCTCTAGTTTAATGCTCTAAAATGCACTTGAGTTTACTTGGATGTCGATACTGTAACGTTCATATGAAATTCATGTTCTTTTTGTCATAGGCATCTATTGAAGAACCAGCCCTTAATTATATTGACTTTTTTTCGT
Source organism: Anomotaenia brevis (assembly GCA_030710315.1). NCBI lineage: Eukaryota > Metazoa > Platyhelminthes > Cestoda > Cyclophyllidea > Dilepididae > Anomotaenia > Anomotaenia brevis. The sequence goes on from JAUOZQ010000325.1 coordinate 43,242, forward strand.
TTGCTGCAAAGTAAAAGGAACTTTACAATCCACCCATTATCGAAATGCTTAATATTCAACATTAATCAGAGTATCTAGTACCTAGAACTAATTCAAAAGGCCAGAAAAGCAAAGCCCAAACAGTTGCAACCACTACTGAAACGACATCAGGGAGGGGACGTATCATACATATCCTTGGTGACAGAGGCCTAATAATTATGCGTAAAAAATTATATATAGTTGTTATAGTACTACCCTCTAGGTAAGAAAGCTCTTGAAGATAACTTCACCCATTAAACATTCTGTGACTTCTTTGAATATGATTTATATCTGTTTTTCGCGATGGACAAACATGCTGCCAGCAGAACGAGCCGAAAAATCACAGACGTTAATTGGACGAAATGGCTTTCATCTATGGCTCTTTGTCATAGGACAACATCCCGTGTTGGGACTACTAAGCGCTACTTAGGTAGCTCGCTATTTATAGCCACAACGCAACCAGTATACACCAGGTTCAGTGTAGCTTAGAATTAAGGCTGAAATAAAACAAGCGAAGTGACCAAATAAATCGAACATGATTATCTGTCTTATTAGGTATAATCGGACCAATTTCTAATCATGATAGAAAACAAAGAACAATTTCAATAACCCTAGAACTTACCTCATTTAAAAAACTCCATTCCAATCAGAGTCATGCCTACAGTTCATTGCCTTTACTGACTAGAGAACTGATATCTATCATTTATATGTCTCCAACATACATAATTTCGCAGTATAATTTCGTCCCCTTGTGTTTAAATAAATTTGAAAGAAATATCCCATATTTATTTAAAATCTGTAAAATAAACATTCATGACTTTCCAAAGTTCATAAGTTCAATCTTTGATCAGTGTAGAAGAGATCGTCATGTATGGAAAAATCGGCTATCACATGTAACTTCACTTTTTAAGAGTTCATCGAAGCAATTGAATGAAAATCCCCCTACAATTGCTACTTCCCTAGCATCACAAAATTTCCTCGAAGTCACTATAACGTAAAGCACTGTTCTTCTGGAAACGTTTTTCTATGCCTAAAAGGAAGCAACTTTTATGCTGATTGTCAACGTCCCTAACTGGATTCCCTTTCTCAAATGCAAGCAATTAAACTGTTCTAATAATTGATAGTTTCTTGATAGCAGCAATAGTGAATCAGTTGCAACTGTTTGTTAAATTAGGCTCATAAAATTCTTACGAATATTATACTAGTGCTATTTTGTCGAAGATTCGATTCTTGACTACTCGTCTGATAAAGTGACGAAATTTGATCAGCCACAAACACGATAATATATCATGTATTCAAAAAACGAAAAGCTGTTGAGAATAAACTGTGGCAATCACTCAAGATTAATCTATTGTCATGATTAGAACTCAGATCAATACTTGACGTGGCTGAGGAAATTCCTCAAAGTTAGGCTTCTGAAGAAGCTCAAAGAACTCAAGTAAGTCGAACTGCAGAGTTCGATCGTAGCACCCCGTCTTAGCACAATTACATTTGTTCAACCCCTCCAATCATCTTAAATTTTGTTGTTGCTTGTTGATTTTCAGTAGTACAGTTGTGTTGATGAGTGTGCGCTAAACAAGCCCAGACTAGCGGTTCATTGAGAAACGGGCTCGCATGAGTGATCGAACTGGCAATCACACGAATCCTCACGTGTCCGATTGCAGCCTCTCTCCTTGGCGTATAGCAAGTGTCAAACGAGTGTTCGTGATACATCCTGTTCGATATTGTTTTGGACGGAAACAAAATAGAGTGGCCAAATAGGCAATGCAAAGCGCGCCTACAGTTTAGCTGAGGACATTTCTGGACGTATATCCCGAAAAAGCAGATATCTTGACCACCGATTTCTTAAAATGCGAACAGTTTGTCGGAATTTCTCGGTTATATGAGAAGCGAGCTCGCATGAGTGGCTGCTCTTACAACGTCATGTCGGAACTGGCGAGCACGCGAATCATCACGTCCGCAATCACAGCGTCTTTTTCCATAAACATCTGCATTTTTTCATAAAAATATTTACCCATTGTTCCAAGAAATGTTTGGCAGATTTTTGGGGGCATAAGGATTACCCATCGAATTCGAAGGAGTTCTCTTCAACTATTCGGACTGACAAAGCGAGGAGTCCAAACATCTTCCTTGCAAAGGGCACAGACTATATGACATCGGCGACGGCATTCCTTACAATATACATTGTACACCTAAATTTTGGCAACATCCTTTCTTCTCTGCCAGAGCTTTTTTTAATTCACCTACGGATTCGATGTAAGAGATTAAATCACAAAACTCACTGAGAGTGGTTTGTCTGATCAGCCTTAATTACGAGGTCTTCATCTGACTTTTATAGCAATTATTGCAAAGATGGTGTTGCTTGCATCCCAGAATGGATTGGTTACTGAAAATATTGCCAAATATTAGCATATGGAAAACATGCACGCATTATCGAACAGAAAGTACACGGTATCCTGTGCAATATCTATTCCGCAATTTGAAGAACAGCATACAATCGGCTGATGAGTGTACTCGCGTCTAGGAATATGGATCCGAATGTCCTCAGAACAATCGAAGGCGCGTTTACAATGCCTATTAGGACCCTGTAGTTTATCAAACAGAGGTGTACCACGAAATGTTCGTGGTATACCTACACTACGTCAGGAAGAGCTGCTTTACTACAGCACATATTTAGGCTAGCCCACTTAGGCTGTGACGACTACATCTTCTACAAACATCTAGAGGAGCACCGCATTCCCAGTCCGAAACTACTGCAGGAATGGTACAAGACAATGCTAGACAAGGCCAAGGAGGAGGAAGTCGCAGTTGATGCCAAGAACGTTTTCAAAGACGCATCAGACAGCAAACTAGCATCGCCGACAGAGATTCCCTACCTTATTAGTGTTTTATGGCCCCCCATTCTAGAGAATAATCTAGATGTACGTTCGAATCCTCCGTTTTATTTTTACCAATATACCCCTTTTGATAGGATTTTTTCTTGGATCTTAAATGCCTCTTGTCTTAGATATGCATGCCAATTTTATTAGCTATAGTAGATGCGACGATTGGTATGAAAAATACGTCTTTAATATAATGGTTTGTAAACCAAGTAAAAGTGCATAGGAATCGCATTGGAACTGGGTGGAAAGTGCATTGCAGTAATTTTTTCTAGTTACTGATTTTTATTTCAGAAAGCGAACTCAGGAAGTGTTGATAGGAAGCCGAAGTAATCACTCATTGTCAAAACAATTCTAATACACATTTTAGTTCCCAGATGAGATTAAAATTGAATTAGCGCAAGATGTGAACAGTCGAAAGAACGACTTATTCGTAGCTGAGCTGATTGAAATGAGCTTGCATTCTAGTCTACCCACTACGATTGATCTTGATGCCCACATTTGCCGTTCAGTAGAGAGCCGGGAGTGGCTTCCCGACACATTTGAGGCATGCCATTTGGCGTTTTTCTTTTTGCATTTTGCAAAATACGCAATGTATGGAAATCCTCGGCTGGGTCCACGCCGATATTTCTTGGCACTCTTACCAAATCCAGAACTACATCTTTAAGCAACTTTCGCCAAGTTACACAAAATAACTTTCGAAATTTGTATTGTTTTTTTCCTACTATTCTTATTCTTATCAGCCTTGAAGAAAATAAATCTGGTTATCTTAAGTTTAATGCTGTTGTTAACGCATAAGCAGTCCTATCTGATGTTTCTAAAGTAGCAACGCTTGTTTGCCATAAATAGGCGATCAATCAAAATACATTGTCTAATTCAAGACTTTTAAATGAATAAAAGCAAAACGTGTGGAACGTCAAGAAGTGCTGCTGAATTCTATTTGAGTATAAACAGTTATATGAATCTTGGAGGGTCAAAATGCAGGAAAAGCTCCAATTTTTCTATCATACCTAATTAAAGATGTTTATTCTTTATTCTATTCTCAAAATGCACATAAACTACAGCAAATAAATTTAAAAAAAATTGGCAGCACTGCAGCAGTTCTCTGAAATTGGAGGACTTTAACCAGGACTAACTTTTAACTACGATTGTATGTTAGACTCGTACTCTATCAACTCCAATCTAGATCGACATTCCATAGCCTAGGGGTAAAAGAAGCGTACATTTGTTAGACCAGCATGATATAGAAATTCTGTTTAGAGAATAATTTTGCTCATCCCCGCTTCGTCCTTCAACCGTCTTCTGTTAGCTACGGTAGCAATAGTCTTCCATTTGTAAACCTATTTGATTGGAATATTCTGAATTATGGTGAATTTTAGTTAGTAGAAATTTATCGCCTGGGACGTTGGCCCCACCATTTTGCTGCCTGAACTCTCCTTTTTCATCAGGGAAATGCAGCTAACTGAGAGTCTGGTTGTTACGACCTATTTAAATTGGAAATTTTAACAGGATTAAAAACAAATGCCATTTTTGACAGGTGATCAGTGGTTCTGTAAAGGGTAACTTATATAATAATGCGTACTGCATATTTTAAGTTTAATGTTATTTAGATAACTGATATTGCATTAAATTACGCTCAGCCGTGCAGTAAGCTCATGTTGCAAGAATACATTGGCCTGGTCGGTACTTAATCTGGATTGATAATAGATGGATTGCAACTCCAAGCCAAATTGGGAGCATCTCACTATATCTACCTTAAATACGATTTGTTGCAACTATCTTACGCACTGCTTGAACATTTCGAACCTTAAAAAGGCAAAAGATGACCAAAACTACAAAAACTGGTAGCCATTGCCAGCCACTTGGTAATCTAGTGCAATGATTCCTTCTTCATCCGAAATCTTCAAAAGTCATTGGTGTAAGAAGCTAAATACGCAAAACGGAGAAATTTTGAAGTACAGATTCAGGTTGATGCTCTCAGTCCATAAAGCATGGATGTTCTGGGCTTTCCTCATTAGGTTTCAGTTAGTTATTTAATGGCCTATATCTGTCAACGGAAAATATCTGCATTATCAATCTGCTCACCAAATTTTCACCTTGCTACTGAATTCTTTGTAGGTGAATACGAAAGATTGAATGTCGTTAATTTGATAAGCTTAAGGTGTCTTTTTGCATGCCGAAAGCTTACCATTTGTATAATAAAGCTGAAATTATAGGTCTTGAATAAAAAATGCAATGCAAAATAACGTGCAAAGATACAGTAGCTACCTTTAGAACACTGGAACTACTCCCAATGACTTATAGCCTATACTCAATGATTGTATGTACTACCTAGTGCTACTTTCACTACCGTAGCTTGTGATTGTGGACTAAGCCCCCTATTTTAATAACAGTCATGGCGTGACGATAGCTATTCAGACGTGACAAACTAGAGTCTAGACAGATTCCCAGACACGCGGCCCGGTCTACAGTTTAGTCAACTCGCCCATCTCCAAATGCAAGTCTAGGTCATGCCCACTCTTCCTATGTCACATGGAAGAGCTGGAATTTTGTCTTAGTCATCATGAACTCCTAATAAACGGTCGTGTGCGCACTTCCCACCTCCTCTGATCTATCTAGTAGGAGACCACCTTATACAGG
>JAUOZQ010000326.1:0-48690 GCA_030710315.1 Anomotaenia brevis
TGAGCCACCACCACCACCACATAGATAGAAAAACAAAAGCTACTATTTTAAGTAGCGGTCAAAAATGAGACATCTAACGTGGAGGAAGTCAATAACAGTGCCTTCGATCAGCACTGATCACATATAATTAGGGATTTCATTTTCGATGTTCGACTGAAAAAATGCACAGCCTTAAGTGTGTTGTCAGGTGGTTTAATTACTTTCTGCGACAACACAGCGAGAGAGAGAGGCAATTTCAACATTGAATAATCGATCGAAGTACCCGCTCAGATTGAGGGAAGGCAGACACGAATAGATGCACGGCTTACTCGTAGGAGATAACTCAAATCGATACGCATTTTGTGTGCATTTATGCTTGGACTTTCACAAACTTAGCCAATAAAAGGCACCATAAGGCAATAGAACCGGTTAAATAGTTCAAAGGTTGGTTAAACTGCCCATCACAATGGAAACCTGTTTTAACAGCACTAGGGTGATGCCTGGAAAGGGAGAATGAAGGAGACACGTTGGCAACTGCCTAAGTAGACAACGAGGTAGAGGAGCCACGCATACTCAAAGGACGTCGACAGTCAGTCACTCCCACGCAGTAGCCGGAGGCGAATGGCCGACAGACCTGTTGAGTCGCCTTCTTACCTGTCTCAACACGTCTTCACAGCCACTTCCACGAAAGGGCCATTTTAGCTACAAATGGCGAATTCTTGTATGGAGGAAGAAAGGTGCAAACAAGTGAAGTTGTAGAATTTTTTAATTTGAGTTGAATAGTTGAGTCGCACGCAAAACTTCTGCCTTCAAATCAAGAAGTGCATCACTTGCCACAAATTTGACCCAAAAATGATATATTAATTTGTATCACAACCAAGTAAACCACTTCACTCAATAGTAGCATCGAGAAAGCATGTCCGATCAATTCCAGAGACAAGAAAAATTCCAGGTGCAACACTTAGACACAAATCCTAATACAAAACAGACGACTATGTGCAGAAAGAGCTGGCGAAACCAGCACAGGGTTGGACTTGGTCTACGCATTAGGCCACGGATGGGGAGACTTGTGGGGCGAGAGTGGAGGCGAGGAGTTGGAGTCGGCGTTGGCATTGGCGCTGGCGCTGTCAACTGAGGAGACACCGCTGCTGCTACCGATGGCGACCTCCAACGATACGAGGTGGGCGTCGGTGTGGTGATGGTGGATCTCCGCCTGTCGTCACTGCTCCTCCACCTCCTCCTCCTCCTCTTCCTCCACTTGCTGCTGCTGCTTCTGCTGCTGAGGCTGCTGGTGGCGGCGGTGGGAGAGGAGGAAGTCGAGGGCTTCGGCTGATGTGAGGCGCACCTCCACGTAGTTGTGGCTGGCTGGCGTTGGGAGGTCCGGGTGCAGTGCCACCATGTGGCGCATCAGGTGGTCCTTGCGGTAGTACGCACGACCGCACAACCGACAACCGAAGGGCTTGAAGCCCACGTGGCGCAGGGCGTGGCGCTGCAGGTTCGAACGCTGCGTGAAACGCGCGTGGCACTCGTGGCACTCGTACGACCCGTGTGTCGCCCGCGTGTGCCGCTCCAACTCACCCAGACTCCCGAACGTCGCTTCCTCACACAGGTTGCACGCGAACCGCCTGCCAGCCCGTGATCCAGTCCCCGCACCAGAAGACGACCGAACTCCGCCACCGCCACCACCATCACCAATGACTCTCATCCTCTTGGCAGGCGGAAGAGGAGATGGAAGAAGAAGACTTAGGGGTGTCACAGACACATCTACCACCGACTTCAGCTGCTGTTGTGCCTGGGGCAGACTAGGAGGAGAGGCGGTAGTAGGAGCGATGCCTGGTGCGGCCATTCTCGCGAGCGCTTCGGCAAACAGCAGCCCGAAGTTGGGCATAGGTAGCAGATCCACCTGCTGTTGCTGCTGCTGCTCCTGCTCCTGTGGCGGTTTCTCAGTCGTGTTGAGTCTCGAGTTGCCCACTGAACCACCCAATGACAGGTCCAGTATCGCTTCCTCCTCCACTTCCATCGCACTTGGCGTCCAGTTCCTCCATTGTCCACTTGCCTCTAGTTGTGAGGATTGGTCCGCGTTTCCTTCGCTAGAAGCCGAGACCTTCCTTGGACGGTAGGCTTTCCTCTTTGAAGCTGATGGACTGCATTGTGGAGAGGCATGAGATTGGCTTTTCTCATCACCGTCGAAGCTGAGTTTCACAAATTCCCCGTTTTTGTTGTTGTTGATAAGGATAGTCAGGCCTCCCAGAATTGTCGTATTTAGAGGCAATTTTTGTCGCAGGGTGTTCCTAATAGCTTCTCGAACTGAGGTGCTCAAGTTCTCCTCAAGTCGTTCCTTAGATCCACCTTTATCATTCTCCTCATTGGCGCATTGCGGCAATAATTCCGGTTGTTTTGTAGGGACAGCAAATTTAATCCGGATTCACAGCTCATTTCCAGTACAACCACCAGTGCTATAGTCTAGCACGCAAATGATGTTTTAGGCCAAAATCCGACTGTTTTATTGTTGGTGCAGCCAATCATATCATACTCGCCTTTCATTGGTCAAAGCCCTCGCCAATCATTACAGTTGGCCAATCTCTGCTCAGCTAAATCAGTCTGATAGTAACGCTTCTAAAACAAACTCAAATCACAATTTTCATTAAATTGATAATAGCGAATGAAATAATGAAATGTATTCCTCTAAAATGTCAACCGCTTCTTTGTGCTTGCATTCATTCAACAAAAAATGAGAATTTCGATGTGCGTGATTAACTTCCGCCCTTTCTACAATCAAAATTTACTATTTTTTGAATCACTCACACACACTTTCTTACATCATTTGTGTTTCACAAAACGGAAAGAACAAAGCATCCTAAATGTATTGTCATTGTCATCCATGTTTGTATGGTTCAAGTGCTGTCAAAACACCTCTACTTGATTTTCATGGCTTCGAGTTCCCGACAAAGCTTTCCCAGAGTTGACTAAAGAAGATCCATCCTGGAATTAGTTAATTCGACCGGTCTAGCTCAGTTCCTTGCATGTACAATTGCTCTTTGGGGAGACCCTCCTGCCCCCTCGTATTCAGACGAAATACCTAATATCTCTCTCCAACAAAGGAGAGACGACGATTTGCATACTTGTGGATATTATTTACTGACCTAAAGTTCCTGCTTATGCGTAATCGTTTGTGGTCATTTATATTACTCCAACCATTACAGGATCTTTGCTTAAAAAGCACTAATATGAAAACATGCGCTGTATTTTCCGTGAATGGATGAAACTTTCCAAAAAATACCAACCTCAAAAAGCTAATAAAAAGGCTTAGCTAGCTTTGAATCGCTGCCTGAGGTCTCCTGTCTCCATCGCGAAAGGGCACTAGTGGCCATTTCGTATTCTGATATGATAAGATACCCTACCTCGTTCCTGAGTGACCCAAACTTGTCTAAAGCCACTGAGTGCTGTAATTTACTCAATGGGCACAGCATCTCAAACCACCTGACTTCGATGACTCATACATGATGAATTTGAGGTGTGATATCTCCTGAAAACCGTCGGTTTGCATTTTAAGCTAAAAACATCTTTTGGGTGGTTCTTGGTTCTGCGTTCGACTCAACTTCATCGCTCGAGATCAGCGAAGAAGTCCTTGGTGACACACCCTAACTGCCATTTTTTTAAATAAATTTGGTGATGTTGATGCTTAATCGATTTTCGGTTGGATCTGTGGTTGAAGTTTTCCTGAATCGGGATGTCACTACTTACCATGTGACACCTACGATAGTACACAAACTGTGGATATGGATGCAGAAGTGGCCTTTCAGATTCTAACTTGTCTTTTCACCATTACCAGAACTCATTTTGGCCAAATTTTTAAGAAAGTTGAAATGAGGATGGCCATTAATAGAAAGGCAATAAAAAAGAATAAGAATAGCATTTTGATCGGTTTTTTCGACAAAAGAAGGGTTTTCGGAGAAAGATGAAATTGGTAGTATGAAATCACGAGGATGTTATTAAAACAAGTGCTGTAAATAAACCTGGAACTTGCAAATCAAGCCGCAGAGGGACCCACGAAATTACTGAACGTGGTTTTTACTAGTTTCAACGATATTTTTCCAAAAAATTGAGTTTATTTGCAGTTTAAGTGATGCTATATTCAGTATTTCCACCCAAAGACTCGAATATCAATTTCTTGTCTAAATGTGAACATAGGCTTATCTAAGTCTTATAGATGGTCCAGTCATCCGTTTTGTGGGAATGTAGGCTATAATAAGACATTCGAGCATAAAAGTTTCTAAACTCTTGAGAGATCGGCTTTGGCCAACTCCACCAGATGCTAGTGCTCGCCACAATTCTTCAGTGATGTGCAATATGCCTGGCTAGTTGCTGCGCCATTACGAAATGCAAATTGCCCAATGCCGCTGGTGCTGCTACCACCTGCAAAGCGGTACCAGTCACTGTCCACAAGACCCCTCAGTTTTGAGCTCATTCTCAAGACTCTCCTCATTCTGATTAGGTTCAAACTTCTTCAACCGTCTCCGGTATTCATGACAGCCACCACTGCACTACTCATTTTAAAATTAGGCCATTTCACTATTGGAACTCATGTGTTTGCATTGCCCAAGCAAGTAATAATGAGTCAGGCATTGGCAAATCCTGTTTTATCACCTCCTCAGAGGTCATCGATTACACACGCACTTTATGAACGGCATTGACTATTATGCTACAGGATTCGTGTGTATGTGTGTGTATAACATTTTAAGTGACCTTATCACCGCAAAAATCAGCTTACAGAGGTCTTTCCCATGGTTATATGGTACTTTTAGTGGCAGTTGTGTTCCTGATGGATGGTGCATTCAAAATATCTCTGCAACGCGACTTGACTCTCGAATTGCGGTGCTTGCACATGTTAGGTGGTGGATGTTTGGACAGCTGATTGATCCCCCACTGACAGGTGAAACTCGTGTGTGGCGGCTTCGCTCCCCTCCGGGAGGAAACTGGTTTTACGGAGAGTGGCGACTTGTGTAAAGTGACCCTGCCCCGCGTAGGCGACACTGATTATCCCTGTAAGGGGATAGCACATTCACCAGCGCTATTACCCCTCAGAATTGCGCTGGTGTAAAAAGATATCTTAACGCTTCAAAAAGAATTATTCCAGCCTGCTTTTATATACAATTTCGTAGAATACACTCCCACAGCCTAATGAAGAAATAGTTACTGAGCTTACAATCGTTTTTGATTGACACATGTCATTGTTGTGTGGATAGTCAAATCCCCAGTTCTTTTAGAGTAAGCCGTTCGATTTTAGTAATAACTACTCTCTATGACGTGAAGGATAAGAGCTTGTTAATATGTGAATCAGTACAGCTAAAATTTGAAATTAAATTACAAATGTACAATGATTCCCTTGTTGAAATCACTGCTCTGAAAATGCCTCAACCTACACCTGGTATTTGTCTCCAATCAAAAGCTTCTTGTTTAGTGGGTTAGAGGGCCTTTTTTCTAAAAAACGTCTTATCTACATCCTTATGATCATTACAGCTATTGCAGTAATTTCGAGAGCGTTTTGAGTGACCGCAATCCTAGGAGTTCCTATGATAAGTTCCATGTAAGTGCATTGGTAAACGTATCCTCACTAAAGCTAGCTTAAATGGCAGAGATGAGAGATGTCAATGTATGCAAGCCTGCAGCGACTGAATAAACCTTACTCTCCTAGCGAACGTATACGCAAACACACAAATCGCCTTTAAAACAAAGTTTTCTCCTTGAAAATGGAACTTTAACAACTCATTGAATTGAGTTCAGTACTCGTATCGATTCTACAGCTGTTTGGCCAGTGCGTTCCAACACCACTTTGATTAGATCGCCATGATTTCATGACGGTAATTTCGTGTTATTGCTGACACCTCTAATGTCTAAGAAACGGTATGATTCTCAAAGAGGTGTCCGATTTGTGATTGCATTTGTGCTTTAAAGGATGCATTTGTAGTTATCAAATAGTCGTCTTCAGACGTTAATGGTGCAATGCACAATAGGAATAAAAGCCCAGAGACCGAGCAAGGTCAGGGTCAGGTCGTAAATGCTTATCCTTCAACAGGTGGTGTTGACCCGATGGTGGTGCTGCTGCAGCTTCAGCAAAAGGCTCCTCTGCAGTGCTCTGCTGTGAGTACAATCGATAAATGCCCCCCCTCCTCCACCAGGAGCACGATGGACATAACTCAGTTTCTGTGTGAAGCAGAGCTAGTAATTTAGCACTGGAATAAATCTACATTGCACTTTAAGTGACCGCAACCCCAATGGATACTACGACAAGTCCCATTTAAAATGGTAGCGATTGAACGAATGCTTTTGAGACAAGGACAAAGAGTTATTACACCTTTCTCCCCAAGCAAAAGCATCCATTAACTCATGAAGTGCCTTTAAAATAAAAATTTCTTTGTTGAAAAAGCGCTTTGAAAATAATTTGAACCGACTTTAGTACTTGGATTGAGCTCTCAGCTGCATGGCTAGTAAACTCCATAGCAGTTTTAATTACATGCTCATGATTTCATTACGCTTGTTTCATGATATTGCGGACACTTCTAGTGTCTAAAACGGGTCCAATTTGTATATTTAAAGATTCGTTTTTAAATATTAAATAGTCGTCTTCAGCCCGCAACCCGATATTCCCAAAAAGGGAGAAATTAAACGATATTATTAATGGAGCTTACTGAAAAACTTGCAAAACACAATGCAAACCACTCCCCGTTGTACTGGTGGTGGTGGAGGTGTTGCAAAGGCGATTAGCATTCCTGAAGGCAGAGTAGGAGCAGAGTTGGTAAGAAGTCTTTCCTCTTCCGACCGTCTGCAGTTGGCGACTCACCAGCGCGCTCGGCAGCAACAGCCCCCCCACCCCCACTCCCACCCCCTCACCCACAGGAAAGGTCATTTGCATCTCCTAATCGCCTGGCAATCCGGCAGCCAACCCCTATTGAGATATTGGCTCATGCCTTGTCTCCTGCCGACGCTGTGTTTTGGTGGTGGCATCGATAGCTCTCAATGAGTTTTCCTAATGATTCCTAATCCTAAACGATGATCTGGAGAGTTCGGTGGAGACCAAACACTGGGTCTCGTTTAGTCATGAATTCTGAGAAGCTCACCTCTGTGACATTCGTATGAGTAGAAGCGAAGGTTTTCATTGAGTGCTTCAGGCTTCGTCTTAAGCCACATATTACCCTAATTCAACCTGAAGAACACAGTTTTCTGTGAATTTTTGACGAGGAAATACTGTCACTTCGTAGTCTGTACTGTAAATCTCCTGTTCATGCCACTGGATTGTTTTCTGAGTATTTAGGAAACATTGAGTATGGAGTTTTGAATCAAAGGGTTTAAAATAGTTCGGTGGTTTTCAAATTCCTTATATTAATGAGCCTCCCATGTATCAGTTTTATAATGCAATATTTCGCTTGTTATTCGATGTTAACACAAAAAAATGAGGCAGAACACTGATTGGCCGTGTATTCCCCCCTAAAAGTCCACTGAGGTGTTTACTCAGAGAGGCAAACAGACAGACAGACAGACAAATAGACATACAAGAAGGGAGGGAAAGAGGGGGAAGTAGTGAGTGGCTTTATCTGACTCCGTTCATCTCCTCAGCTGAATCCCAATGACGACGACGACGAACGAAAAGGCCACTCGCCTTCTCCAGCGTGCGTGAGTGGCTACTGTCTGCTCGCTGCAACGAGTCGTTCACCTTCCCCGACGCGTCACAACTGCTTCGTGGGGGCTTTGACGCCGCCACTACCTCCTCCGTCTCCTCCTCATCCTCCTCGTAATTCATCAAGCGCATCTCTTCGGCAGCGGCTCTGCGCTGCTTGCGTTGCGGAACCGACCAATTTTGTGGTACGCGGTTGGGTGTGAGTGCCTGAGACGTTTGAGCAGGCATGAACCGGAGGCGAAAGTGTTTGTATCAACTTCGAAAATCACTGTGGTGTGCACTAGTGGCAAGTGTGTGTCAACTGTGTTGGTGATAAACAATGTCCTCACAAGGGGAATGTGTGTGTCTCATGTCCAAGGGGGACAGAAAATCGATTTAAATGCGTTCGTTGGTTGATTAAATCAAATAGATAGCCCATCTGTCTAGTGATAGAAGCAATGGACTTTAGGAACTTCTGTGCCGCATAAATGGCAATTAGAAAAGCAAATTAATTACATGTAGACAACAACATTAAATATTAAATAGAGGATTGAGACGCGGTGCCTTCAACACATGGAATCCGTTCGATAAGATAAATATATTTGAAAGAAAGAATTCTCACAATACGTGAAAGTGATTTTTGAACAATAAATCTCAAACCAATCTAAAATATAGGTGGTTTGATTTTGAGAGATTTGTAGCCGATAAATCACTCTGTGTGGGCGAAGTTGTCTTGCTTGTAATTGGCTGCTTGGTGCGTGGTTTTCCCCATTCCCACACATCTCTTCCTAATGCCCTCGTGCCAACGAATTGGCGCAAGATTTCTATTCATTTAGTGCTTTTTGCTTCTACTAAAGCAGTTGCCTTCAATAAAGTCGGGAATTCGAAAAATTTGTTATGTTAAATTATTGGTCCTATGTAGAAATGCCATTTTTCATTCAATAAAACACTCAGGATGTTGTGGAACTCACCGGGTCTATTTGAAATGACATAATGTCCTTTGTAACTAATTGATGAGGCCCATTTATTGCTTTTACATCTCTCTTTAACGCAGCATTGTTTTACTGGTTCTGATGTGTAAAGAATAAAGAACCAAAAGTCAGCAATAACTCAACTATCTTGTCCAGCATTTGAGAGATTTTCTAAATACTGTTAAATGTTGTTTTCGATAATGGATTTGACATGAAAAACTGTGGCTCATTAACTTGGAGCATGTCATGCTATATGCATTGCTTTGTCTTATACAAATCAAAACGGTGTCTTCCCGTCAGGCACCCAGGATCCCTGCAGTGGAAATGGGTGGGGTGAGCAGATCTGTCTGGGATTCCCATTTAATCGATTATGTGTGCAAGAAAACGGCTCTTTCACCTGATCGATTTCTATCCCAGGCTCACTTTCTAGGAGAACAATGTGTTGGAAAAGATACATGACCCTAAAAAATTTCCTCCTTTTACGAGGGTACCTACAAATCAGAAAAAGGATTTTTGTATTCAAAATGAGCCTTTTGAAAACTTCACAGCTGCGAAGCAAATATATTGGATTTAAAATGTGCATTTAATTTTTAATTTACTACAATAGGACTCTAAATTAAAATTACATTTGCCTTTAAGTAATCGCTTAACACCCGTGTAGATCTATTTTATATTAAACTGATTGGATTGCCCTTTCTATAATGGAAAATTAAGGTTGATGCGATTGGCCGATCTCTGATTAGACATAAAATTCGCTAAGTTTCCTACTTCCTGCTATGTCCTTTTGCTTATTTAATTTAGTTATGACCGTAAAATGAATACCGTTGCTAATTCAAACACTGTGTGTCTGCTAACTCATCAAACAAACGCATTCATATTCGCATTCCTGCGTTGAGAAAGAGATAGCAAAGAACTAACCAAGTAGAAACTTCAGGAGAAATTGACCAATTAAAGTTAAAAAGTTAGAAGTGAATTGTTTTGTGGAAATTCCTCCTCCTCTTTGATCTTTCGGTGAGGCTTCACTATCCTCATGATCAACTGTAGTTATTGAGCACTTCAGACACTCATATTTTGTCCGAATAAGCCAAAGTTAATACGGCATCCCCCCAAAACTGCAGAGGGTAGAATTTACTAAAAGAGAGGAAAACTATTGTCCCGCAGGAGTAGGATGCAAAGAACTGAACCGATCTAATTCCAAATTCCTTGCGTTAGATGGAAACATATTCAGTTAAAGAAATGATACTGGGTGTAACAGCTTGGGTTAGTCGCCGTATACCCGATCAACTCTCCAATTCAGCCCTGTCTATGCATATTTCAAAAGTTAGCAGAATTCAACGATTAATTTACACATTTTTTGTTTAAATGCATTTAACCCAATCACATTTTGTTTTACAGAGCCAGAAAAGTTTAAATCTACTTCATTGTAATCCTACTGACATGAAACTACAATGTTTGATGGGTTTAAGCGAGGAAAGTGTGAAGTAAAATAAGACCGCTTATGGATTTCATAATTGAAAATTTCGCCCTATACCATGACGAAGATCAAGGCCTAATTACGGCTGAATTTGTCCTAGCCTGCATTCGTGACGACTGTCGGTGAAGTCACCTGCTGGTGTGTGAGGAGGAGGAGGAGGAGGCTGAGGAGCTTGGGTTGGCGCCTTTGTCAGTCCAAACGCGCTCCTCTGAACTAACTCAAGCCCACCCCCCGTTCAGGTGGTAGTGGCGTGAGTCTGAACTGCCTGTGGGACTGATCCCCGACTTGTCAGAACAGGCACTTCCTCCGCCTCCTCTTCCTCCCACCCATCGACCGGCAGGCTGCAACACGCTCACACTTCTCCCAAAGGCCCAAGGAGAAATCTCTCCTTCCCCTCCTCACGCACCCACTCACCTCCTCATTAAACCACAACTCAGACCCCCACCCCACACCGCCTTTCAAATCTCTCCCCTTGCTTGGTCCCCACCCCCATCAAAACCAGGCTCTAGTCTGCACACCTGAATGGGCCCTGAGTCATTGTCCCTTTTGTTTGCCACGTCCCGTTTCAACCTGCCTAATCAACGCCCCTACTGAAGTTATTGTAGTTAATTCCCAAAATAAATCTCGAAATCCCGTGTTTGTCCTCACCTGCGTGCACGCACACGGAAGCCCTACTCATTGTCTTTTGAGCTTTTTGGGGCATGGGATATACCTAGTTTGTGGTGTGGATGGTACACTTCAGGCTGATTCTGGCTCTCACAAAAAGCTTTAGCACTTTTATAAACTTACTTTCAAGTGGGTCGTGGAAAACGAGGCTTCCTCATCGATTTGAACAGTAAAACAATTGAAATATCCGTGAAAATTTCAAGATTTTTACTTAATTTAAGAGACTCTCTAGGCGGTTGGCTAGGCATAGGAAAGTGAAGTAAATTTTCATGGCATTAATTACTGCTAATACCCAGGAATATCATTACAAAATTAATTTGAGAGATGAACACAAATGATTCTTATTAAAGAACACCTGTCACCTTTGGGGTGAAATCTCAATTCAGCCTCTTAGCATTTTCACCTCACCCAAATGTTTAGGCGGACGTGGTGATTGAGAAGTGGACTCCCACAGCCAAGAGGTCAAGTGTGGTTGGGGCTAAGCCCCACAAGGCGCTGATTTGTGTACTTTTTATGAATTGCACAAAAAGTTCCTCTCCTGTTGAAGTGAGTTTAACTGGGTTTTCGGGGATGGCGAACAGCTGCCTCTTAGGTGTATTAAAGGAGTGGTGAAGGAGGCGAGTTTGATGCATATAAAAGAAATGCATTTCAAGTACCTCAAAAGGGTAAAACGATCTCTTATTCCATTGGTCATTATCGGAAGGCAAGTCATTTCTGGAAGTTGAAACCAACGCGCTGTCAAACTCTCCAGTCTACTTACCATGGCTTCATTTTTAAACTAAAAATGGGAATATTAAGGGAAGCTTTAATAGGAAAATCGATTTTAATCGATTGAATGGCAAATTTTTGGTACTGTATTGTTGAAATGATTATAGCCTGAGCAGATGGATAACTAAAGTACCTGCAACTTGTTCGATCATAGTGTTTTGACATATTGCCAACCTATAATTTACTTATTTAGCTCAATTCCTTCAAATCAATTTTTTTCTCGTTTACTTACAGTTATTTTAATGGCCAAGTAGCTCTTAATGGAACATCTATCGCTTACCCGTAAATTACCGTATCAAAATGGAAATAATGGCCAAAATTAATATTTAATAATTCCCACTAATGAAACTCTCCCACGGTCTAGCAAAAGTAACAAAATGCAACTCAGAATAGCAAATTGGTGAACTCGCACTGGAGCCTGCATGGTTTATCGATTAGCGATAGTTGAGGTGTCTCACACAAGGTCACACGCGAACAATCAGAAGAGCAACGGACGGTGACCACACCTCATCCCCATTCCCACTCCCCACTCCCCACGTCACACTTCACATTTCTCAATGCTACTCAGAGGAGGGTAGTTGAGAGTAGTTGACCAGTTGCTATGGCCTCACACTCCTGAGAATCCAAGCCAGTTGGAATTACATATGGCCACTAAGCGATTCCCACTGACCTGAAGTGACCGCTTGAGTAGGCTCGTAAATGTTTCTCCCATAACATCTGCTCATCCACATCAGATAGGAACAATAAACTGAAAGAAACTCGAAAAACCGTGGTTTTAAATGCCAAGCTAGTCGACTAAACAGGCTCATTTTTTGCGAAAAACAGAGAGGAAATTTTTGCATTTATAAATGGACCCAACTTCCATTCTTCAAAGGTTTGACAAAAATATTTTCACAGCTTACCTTGAGGGGATGCCTTCAATCCATTTCTGTAACATTTATAAACTCACCACCATTTGCACGCTTCCATTTCTGATGTTTTTGACAGAAGCAAGGAGAGAAAGAGCACCCACAATAAAGACTCAGTAAAGCCCCCTTTTCCATTTTCCTGAAAAAAAACGACAGTCGCCGTTGGAGTGTCATGCCTACTGAAAGCATTTATCTACTACCGCCTTTGACTATGCGTCGCAAAACTCATTGTCTGATCAGCAACAGAGTTGTCTATCTTTGTCATCGCCGGAGTCTTCGGCTCTCTTGCCTCGTTCAACACCATCAAGAGGAGTAGAAAGTGGAGAAGCTACAGGTTGTAGCACGTTCTCACCCACTAACATAACATCCCTACTGAATGCTCGTGTCCCAACTAAGGCGAAAGACAGCCTCTCCCCCAACAATTGTCCACTCCCCCTGACAGGGACTTGAGCACACCTGTGGCCACGGCTCAGACTCCCTCTGGTCTGGCAAGAGATGAGTGATGTGGTTGTCGCATGCCGCATTTCTTCCCCTCGTCTGTCCTTTGTCTAAAGGATTTTCTAGGTACAAACGATTGTCTTTCAGCATCTAATAGCTCAAAAGGCAGCAAATTACAGTAAAGTTAACAATATGTTGATAGATAATGGTAGGAATAAAGGCATCATTGTGACAAATGTTTACGAAACGCCATTTTATAAATGGTTAAACGTTGAGTACCGCGGCAAAACCCGCTTGATGGAACCCTGTGTGCCGATTCACAATAGGAAAGATCAAGCCTGAAGGGCAACAGACGGTGGCCTCTTCTGTCTCCTCCCTTCCCCAGTTTTCAACGGGTTGGCTTAGAGGGGAGTTGTTTGGAGGTTTGCCAGGGGAACCTGAAGTAGACACATGGGTGATTGGGCCACCACCAAGGCCACCACCATAAGCAGTTGGAGCCCTCTTCAGAAGGGGAATGTGGGATCTGTGAATGAGTCTTCCCTAGTAACATCAGATAAGAGCAATAAAATGCCTTCTTTTTGTGGCCCTTAGTTATAATGGCTCAGTTACTCCAATAACATTGTTTCAGGTTGGGGAAACGTTAGTAAGTTGGATAAATTTAGTAGCTGACTAAGTAAGCAAAAACCCACTATTTCAATTATCCGTCAAAACTGAGATACTTAACGTGGAGGAAATCAAGAACAGTGCTTATGATCGGCATCCGTCGCAAATCAAGAGAAATTTGAAATTAGATAGTCGGTGGTAAAATGAATGGCGAAAGATGACCGGCAGATTGTTGAATAGATTTCATCACCTGTTTCACAAATTAGAAAATCAAATTTCATACAAATCGAAACACAAAGCCAAAAAACCCGATTGCACATGTATATACATATGCAAAATATACTAAAAAAATATGATAATGCACAGAAGGTTTGGACAGAATACATTACAGGGTTTGAAACGGTCTACGCATTCTGCCACGACTGGGAAGACTTGTGGGGCGATGGCGGGGGTGGGGGCGGGCGCGAGGAGCTGGAGAAGTCGTTGGCGGCGCCGACCGATGAGGAGACACCGCTGCTGCTGCTGCTGCTACTGCTGGCGGCCGCCGACGCCGGCAAGACGAGGCTGGAACCGGTGTGGCAGTCGCTGCTCCTCCGCCTCCTGCACCACCACCGCCTGCTGCTCCTGGTGGCGGAGGCGGGAGCAGAGGAAGTCGAGGACCTCGGTGGTGGTGGGACGCACCTCCACGTAGTTGTGAATGGTGGGCGTCGCGAGGTCCGGGTGAAGTGCCACCATGTGGCGCATCAGGTGTTCCTTGCGGTAGTACGTACGTCCGCACAATCGACAACTGAAGGGCCTGAGGCCCACGTGGCGCAGGACGTGGCGCTGCAGATTCGAGCGCTGCGTGAAACGCGCGTGGCACTCGTGGCACTCGTACGACCCGTGTGTCGTCCGCGTGTGCCGCTCCAACTCGCCCAGACTCCCGAACGTCGCTTCCTCACACAAGTTGCAGGCGAATCGCCTGCCAGTCCGTGATCTAGTCCCCCAACCAGAAGACGACCGACCTCTGCCACCACCAACGCCACCTTCACTGACTCGCATCCCCTTGGCAGGCGGAAGAGTAGATGGAAGAATAAGACTTAGAGGTGTCACAGACACATCTACCTCCGGAGTGGTGGTAGTAGGAGCGAGGCCCGAATTGGTGGCCATTCTCGTGAGCGCTTCCGCAAACATCAGCCCGAAGTTGGGAATCGGTAGCTGAACCTCCTGCTGCTGCTGCTGCTTCTGTGGCGGTTTCTCAGTCGTGTTGAGTCTCGAGTTGCCCTCTGAACCACCCAATGACAGGTCCAGTATCGCTTCCTCCTCCTCCTCCTCAACCTCCTCTTCCTCTTCCACCGGACTTGACGTCCAGTTTCCCGATTGTCCACCTGCCTCTGGCTGCGAGGAGATCTTCCTTGCACAGTAGGCCTTCCTCTTCGTAGTCGATGGACTGCACTGTGGAGGGCCATGAGATTCGCTTTTCTCGTCGTCGAATGTGAGTGTCACAAATTCGCCGTTGTTTATGACGATAGTCAGGGCTCCCTGAATGGTCAAATCGAGGTGACATTTTTGCCGCAGCGTATCCTTGATAGCCTTTCGAACGCAGATGGTCAAGTTCTCCTCAAGTACTTCCCTACCTCCTTCTTTATCATCCTTCTCATCTCGCGATTTTGGATATAATTCCACTTGATTTGTAGACAGCGACAGCTTGATGGAATCAGCAGTAACGCGATCATCCACCGAATCATGCATAGTGAAATTTAATGTGGAATAAGAGCTCATTTCGAGTAGAGCACGCAAATAAGGTATGTGGCCACGATCAGGCTGTTTTGCCATTGGTGCTGCCAGTTAAAACATGCTCGCCTTTCATTGGTCACATCTCTAGCCAATAATAGCCGCTGGCCAACTTCAGCACAACGATAACTATCTGGCAGTAACGCTTTCAATCAAACACAAATTTCAGCATCAACTGCATAATTAATTTAAATACATTTCTTTCAGGCAAACTGCTCTCTATTGAGCTTCCAAGCATTATCTGTAAATGTGATTAGTTCTTTTGCTATATTTTATTAATTGAAAACTATTATTTAATTTAAAAAGCAACTTCTTCCTTTAATTAGCTTGATAACGATGGCGAAAATACTGTTTATTTATAATGCCAAATGTTGTCATTCCTGCTTGCGAGGTTTAATAGCCTTTCCAGAATTAGCTATTCTGACCGGTCTTGCTAGGTTTACCGCAGGCATAATTGGGCCTCATGGGAGTTGATCATGGGGAGCCCTCAATAGATCTGCAAACCCCTTCGTATTCCATCGATCCTTTGACTTGTGGGTAAGAAGTCGCTCTGACGATATTCCCCATCTCCCTCTTGTGGATAAAGGGGTCACCACGCTCGAGCTATGTTACTTCATTTTTTGGGAAATTTTAACCGGTTTTGAGGTAAAGGTTAAATGGCTAGGTAGAGATTAATAAACGGAATAACTATTTATTTATTAGGAGTATTACAAACGTGATATAATCGCAAATCTAAACCTGGTATTTGCAGGCACGTATTAAAACCCTAATAATCTCACCCACCTCCAGATAGATGACTTATCTGGAATCGAAGTAACTCAAACCTGCCTAAAGCCACCGTGTGTTGTAATTTGGACTCACCAGGCAAAGCACCCCAAACTCTCGAATATTGGCGTTTGAATTAGTTGAGTGTACGTTTGGACAGCTGATTGATCCCCCAATGAGAGGAGAAAATCGTGTGTGGTGGCTTCGCTCCCCTCTGGGAGGAAACTGGTTTTACGGAGAGTGACGACTTGTGTAAAGTGACCCTGCCCCGCGTAGGCGACAGTGATTATCCCTGTAAGGGGATAGCACATAAACCTGCTTTTCTAGCCCTCAGACTTTCGCAGGTAGGAAAGGAAATCGTAGCACTTCAAGGGGAATTATTCCAACCTGCTATCATATACAATTTCGTCGAATTCACTCACACAATCTAATACACAACTGCTTACTGAGCTTACAGTCACTTTTGTTTTTAAGTATTTAATTGGCGCAGTAAATCAAAAAGGAACTTTATAACTATAGACTGAGCGACGCTGAAATTAAAAGCAAATAAGTAAATAAAGTAAATAAGCCTTTCTATCCTTGGCGTAGGATAGAGTTCTATTAAGATTACAAATTTACTAAGATTTCCTTCTTGAAATCATTGCTCTGATACTCCTTCAAACCACGCTGCTCGGCTAATAAGCTCGAGAGTCCTTTCTCTCTAAAAACCGCTTAGTTTGCCTCTTCATGAGTAATGCAGCTATCTGAGTAATATGGAGAGCACTTTAAGCACCTGCAACCCTCAAGGATGCTATGACAAGTCCCCATTTATCCCCACTAAAGCCATTTAAGGTGCTAGAGAGAGGAGTCATTACATGCAGTGATAAAATAAACGCCTTTAGTATATAAACAAGCGGTAGCATAAGTTAACACATAAAATGCGTAAAACTAAACTCAGCTGCTTGGCTAGTGAGTTCCAAAACGGCTTCAGTTACATCCTCATGATTAGAGAACGTCAATTAAATGGTGAATCTGACACCCCTTGTGTCTAAAAAGGGCTTAATCTCAAAATTGTCTAATTCCTATTTAATTTTGTAGTTTTTAATTTTCGTTTGTAATTGTCTTCAGCCATTAACCCGAGATTCCTGAAAGAGGGAAATTATTTGGAATTACTAATGGCGCTTACTCAGATAGTTGCAAAGCACAATAGAAGCAAACACCCAGAAACCGAGCACGGTCAAGGTCGGGTCGTGATAGCTCATCCAACAACAGGTGGTGCTGCTGCAGCTTCACGAGCAGGCTCCTCTACCGTGCTTTGCTCTGAATGCAATCGATAAATGCCCCCTTCTCACCAGGAGCACGCTGGGCAGAAAACTGCTAATATATTCGGCACTGAGATAAACTATACTGCTATAAGGAACAAGAAGTACCTCAAACTTCGATAGCACTCACAGAGTTGTCCTAATAATCAACACTTCTACGTGATTTCCATCTATCAGGAAGCATTCAAACATTCCTACGGTCTTTGCTGATTGATCCCGTCTAAAACAGTTAGTTCCTTCGCTTTCCAATTCCGCACATTTATTGGCCATTCATGTATCAGCTCCATAATGTAACATCCCGCATGTTATTCTCTGGCTGCACAAGCGAATGCCCAAATACCGGCCAAATGAGGGAGAAAGAACACTGGTGGGCTGCGTATCATTACCCCCTTCCCCCTCCTCCAACAAATAAGGTTTTTAGTCAGACAGGCAAGGAGGAGGGAGGTAGGGAGGTAGGGAGGGGTGGGGAAAGCGTGATTGGGCTTATCTGACTGACCCCATTCTGAACCTCAGCGGAGCCCCAATGACGGTAGCGGCGGACGCGTCTCAACTGGCCTGAACAGAGAGACGTTGTCGTCGCTGCCACCACCACCACCACCACCGCCACCTCCTTCTCCTTCTCCTCACACCTCGCAATTCGTCGAGAGCACCGCCTCAGCAGCCGCTCTTTGCGATGCTTGCGTTGCCGCACTGACCGGTTTTGTGGTGCGCGGTTGGGTCTGAGTGCCTGAGGCCTGCTTCAGCAAGCATGAACCGGCTCCGAGGGTGTTCACATCCTCCTCCAAAAGCGCTGTGGTGTGTGCTTAGGTCAAATATCGCTGGTGTGGTGAGTTGTGCGTCAACCCTCTTCAATGACCTTATGTCCCACCCCTCGCTTACCTGTGTTGACGATAAACGATGTGTATATTTTGGGTGTAGGGGAGGACTGAAAACCAGCCTAGTTGCTTTCGTGGGGTGGTAAATTACAATCAGTAAACACATCTGTCTAGTGATAGAAGCAGTGGGCTTTAGGATACTTTTGACCCATAATTTACAGGATTGAGACGCGATGCCTTCGACATGTGGATACCACTCGATGAAGCAAATATATTTGAAAGAAGAAATAGGAAACAACTTCAGTGTGATTTTCCTCCCATAAAACTAAGTAAAACGAATTAAATTCTCTTTTGAGAAAGTAGAAGAACCGCACGAGGAGGTGGCTTTTATGGAAAAATCTCGAAGAGCTCTAAGGCTCTCATCCCTTCATGTAGGCAGATGCATTAAACCACTAAGTGGTCGTCGGATTTTGGCAGATTTGCCGTTGATAATTAGTTCCATGCGAGGCGAAGTTGTGGCACTTGTGATTGGCTATTGGGTGTGTGGTTTTCCCCATGCCCAAGCAGCATCTCTTCCCAATGCCAGCTTGCCAACCAACGCTCTCTCTCCCCATTGGCGCACGATTTCCTCCCATGTAGTGTGTTCTCGCCTCTACTAAAGCGCGTTTGTCTTCACTCAAGTAGGGAATTCGAAACCCTTGTGATATAAAACATCTGTTCTACTTAAAAGTGCTTCGTACCATGTCATTAAAAACGCAGCATGTCTAGAAACGTACCACGTATTTTAAATTCTATTATCTCTAGAATGCCGACCTATCAGCATTGTTTTGTCTTATGCAAATCAAAGCGTCACTTTGGGTGGACAGGGAGAGTCGGTGTCTTCCTCTCAGGCAACCGGGATCCCTGCAGCGGAAGGGGGTGGGGTGAGCAGATCTGTCTGGGACCCCCATTTGGTCGATTATGCATGCAAGAAAACGGTTTTTTCCACCTTGCAATGGTTGATTTCCACCTCATTCTCAGGGGATCGCTTTCATTGGAGAACAAAGTGCCCGAGAATGCCTGGTTCGAAAACTAGTTTTTTCCCAATTATGAAGACACCTAGGATTTTATTTAATACTGTATTGCAAATTTTAGAGAAACCCGCTTCATAGAAGACGTAATTTCAGTCTTAAAATAGGAAACTTTGGTCAAATGGAAAATAATTTGCATTTAAAAAATGCATTTTTAAACTCGCGTTTTCAATACTCGATCATGAGAATTACAATATCATTTTGCTTCTGACCAATCTCTCACCATCTATGAGATTGGTCGATTTCACTGAATGGTTGGCTCTCGGTCCATTGAGAGATGAGGGTTAATGTGATTGGTAGCCCTTTGATTGGTCGCTCGCATTATAAAACAAAAACTAAAATTTGTTGAGTTTACAAATGTCCTTTTAGTTAATTAGGCTTCTTAAGTTAAAATGGATATCCCTATCACTGCTTATTCAAACACGCAGTGTCTGCTTACAAATCAACTGGATATGTATACTCATTCCTCAGTTGAGAAAGGAAATATCGATCTAGCTACGGGACTACAACAAGAGAAATTAACCACTTCAATTCAAAATACATCCTGGACATTCTGTGGCCGATAGTTGCTTTCGATTCGACCATTCGATGGAGGCCTGACTATACTCATGAACAAAGGCAATTCTTTAGCCATTCAAATGTGCATATCCCATCGGAAGCGGGTCTCCTTCCTGTCCTGGCCTGCATTCGTGATGACTGTCGGTGAAGTCACCTGCTGGTGTGTGAGGAGGAGGAGGGGGAAGAGGCTGAGGAGCTTGTGTTGGCACCTTTGTCAGTCCAAACGCGCTCCTTTGAACTTACTCAAGCCCACCCCCGTTCAGGTGGTAGTGGCGTGAGTCTGAACTGCCTGTGGGACTGATGTGGCACTTCCCCTTCGCCCTCCTCCCATCCACCGACAGGCTGCAACATGCTTGCACTTTTCCTCCTCCTCCTCCGCCCAAGGCCCAAGGGGAAAGCTCTTCACCCCTCATTAACTCACTCACTCACCTCCCCATTAAACCACAACGCAGACCCCCACCCCACTCCTTTCACATTTCTCTCCATCAAAACCAGGCTCTCGTCTGCTCAAGCCATCAGCGGGAGCTCCAGCGACGCACATGCACACCTGAATGGGCCCTGAGTCATTGTCCCTTTTGTTCGCTACGCCCCGTTTCAACCGGCCTCATCAACTCCCCTACTGAAGTTATTATAGTTCCTTCCCACAATAAATCACGAAATCCCGTGTTTAACCCGACCTGTTCTGCTCATTTTTTGGGCCTTTTCGGGCATATAATATACCTAGTTTGTGGTGGGGCTTGTAGGCTTTGGCTGATTCATGCTCCCACAAAAGCTTTGGGGTTTTGTGACTAGGTGTTTATCTTAAGGATCTTCTGCAAAATGAGCTTTTCGCCTTCCTTAAGAACACTTGTTTTCTCCTAGGACAGGAATAGCCCCTCGATCGATCGATTGCCCTGGGCTAAAAATCTGCACTTTGAGCACAGAGTGGAAAGTTGGGCCTCTTATCGATTTCGGATGACGTAGTTCACGCACTCACAAGGGCAAACATGGATTCCGAGTTGACTAAAAAGAAACAGGGTAAATGGTTGCTAATATCTCCCTTAGAACAACTTCCAGTAAGCCCACTGGCGTTTAGATCATGGGAACTGTGTTTAAACGACCATGGGCATTCTTTATTGAAGGGTTTAATTTCTACCCCGAGGTTTTAAACGCCCCTCCCCAGGATTAATTATCCCCTTTTAGAAATCAACATTGAATAGGTCAGGGCCATAATCCAATCGCAGTGACCCAAATTGTATCGCCTCAGCCTTGGGATTTCGTTAGCCCACAAATGGGACAGCTCAACTGGAGGAAATCGATACTCCACCGAGGAGGGAAGATTTCGATCGATTTTAGCGGAGTGCACCATTGCAGGCTTTCCCTCATGCATCGATCGACTCTCACTCGAATTTTATTCGAAAAAATCGAAACCAAATGAGTTAAGCACAAATTAATTTATGGCGAAGCTAAACAAAAAGGAAATTAGTCTCTATAGTTAATTTCTTTATCAAGAGAACTAACCATTCCAAGGGCTGATTTCGAGTTTAAATCCCTTTCTTGACTATTCTACTCGTGCCGATTTTATACCTACAGGACTATTAAAGACATGCAAACTTGGTTGTAGTGTTTTTGAATAGTGTCGTCTATAATAACTCAGACAGACGACAATGTCTACCAGTTTGTCTACCTGAATTTAGCCTAAAACTCAAAAATGCAGAGTACACGTTAGTAACAGGTCAAGTGAATGAGTCCAGTTAGCGCTGACAACCAAAAGAGGTAAGGGCATTCACCCCTGTCTGTTTAAAATTGCCTCAGCAACCAGGTAGTCCTATTTTCATCTAATTCACGAAGTTTGAGCACTTTATGGAGGAAAAGAAGGGCTCATAACATTAGTCTGGGACGGAGTAAATGGTGAAAGACGATCCCTCAACATCACAAAGGCATGGAATCGATAAATCGAACAGCGAAGATAAAGGAAACAATACTTGGAAGACCTATTCCAGTAAATTTAAGCACTGGGCACTTAACAGTGGGGAGACGAGCCTTATAACTGAAGTCTGGGAAGGATTGCAATAGCTAACGGTGAACCTACTAATTCCTAAATTGATGTTAGTAATTAGTAGAAACGTAAAATTTGAATCTTGGGTACTTTAGAGAGGAGAAATTGGACTTACGTAGCAGTGTGAGACGAATACCACAAGGCCTCCTCGTGTCAAGGTAATTATTAAACTAAATAAATTGATTTAAAAGGCCTGTTCAAGTAAGCGGGCTGAGTTGTCTCTCTTCGTCGACGCCAGAGTTGGCTCTCATGCTCCGTCCAACCCAGTGATGGAGGAGGAGGAAGTGGAGAAGCGACATCCCTTCTTAAGGCTCGTGTTCCCACCACCACCCAATCAAGGCGACAGACAGCCTCTCCCACACTTTTGCCGTCCCCCTGACAATTCAGCTTCCCTTTTGCTAAAGGCGAATTTCTCAACTCAGGTATCTCATGCATTGATCAAGCATTCGGTCTTGGTTGGTCGTAGTGTCAGATGGGGATGGCCATTGCGTGGGCGGAGGGCCTCACCCCCACACCTTCTTTGTTTCTAGCTGATTTGTTATCAACAATGGAAGCGTGGGTGGGTGGTGGCAAAAAGGGACCCCGTGCCGCTTCAGCACACCATCTGTCAAAATTGGCTGCTCGAATTTTAGTACTCTTATTACTAGCCAAAAATGTGAACGGCAATGCTCCAAATAAATCGTCCTTGGTCGAGAATCATCATTACATTCAGCTGGTGTTCGATATAGGAAATCTGGGAAATCTACCACAATTTGTGGGACAATCTTTTCTTGTATTGTCTCACTTTGAATAAATCGAGCCTACGTTTATCCAAAGTCCTACGTTCCTAACAAAGTTATCACTGTGAATGCTACACCGCGCAGTCTCTTATTGTGAATCGTGTAGGGGAATCAAAATATATAGAGGAAAATCCTACTCTAATTAATGGATCAAAATACCTGCTTACAGGGAGGAGATGCTATTAATCGATATTCCCTTTGTGCGGATTTCTTCAAGGCATCTCGTAACCTTAGCCGTTAAATCTACCACCGTAATCCAATAAAAGCAATTTAATAGATCGAACAATAGTTAAATGTATCTCGCAAAAGAAACCTGTCTCAACAGCACGAGGGAGATATCTGATAAGTGTAAATTGAGGTGGTGGAGCCCTGCATACTCGTGGGACGTCACAAACAACGCAGCAGCCGGAGGAGAATGGACGAGAGACCTGTTGAATCGCCTTCTTACCTGTCTCGACTTTTCAAGAAAAAAAATTCGACAATAAAAGACAGATTTTGCCAACACTGAGACGAGTGTGTCATCGAAACTTCAATCGTAAAGATGGGTTTTCTCGTCAACCAATGAATTTCAATAAATAACATCGAAAAAGCAAACCCGATCAAACCAAAGGACAAGAAAAGCCCAAGTACATTTAGAAACAAATCTTACTACAAAAGAAACGACTATGTGCAGAAAAAGCCGGCGAAAACAGCACAGGGTTGGACTTTGTCTACACATTCGCCCATGGCTGGGGAGACTTATGAGGCGTGAGTGGATGCGAGGAGTTGGAGTCGGAGGTAACGCCGTCCTCTGAGGAGACACCGCTGCCACTGCTGCTGGCGGCCGCCGCCGCCGCCGACGACGACGACGAGACGATGTGGTCGTCGGTGTGGAGGTCGTGGTGGAGTTCCTCCTGTCTCCGCCGCTCCTCTGTCTCATCCACCTTCTCCGCCTGCTCGGCCTCCTGCTGCTGCTGCTGCTGCTCGCGGCGTCGGGAGCGGAGGAAGTCGAGGGCCTCGGATGAGGTGAGACGCACCTCCACGTGTTGGTGGCTAGCGGGCGTTGGGAGGTCCGGGTGCAGTGCCACCATGTGGCGCATCAGGTGGTCCTTGCGGTAGTACGCACGACCGCACAACCGACAACCGAAGGGCTTGAAGCCCACGTGGCGCAGGGCGTGGCGCTGCAGGTTCGAGCGCTGCGTGAAACGCGCGTGGCACTCGTGGCACTCGTACGACCCGTGTGTCGCCCGCGTGTGCCGCTCCAACTCGCCCAGACTCTCGAACGTCGCTTCCTCACACAGGTTGCACGCGAACCGCCTGCCAGTCCGTGATCCAGTCCCCACACCAGAAGACGACCGACCTCCGCCACCACTACCACCACCACCGCCACTGACTCGCATCCTCTTGGCAGGCGTAGTAGGAGACCGAAGAATAAGACTTAGGGGTGTCACAGACGCATCTACCACCGACTTCAGCTGCTGTTGTGCCTGAAGCAGGCTGGGAGGAGTGGTGCTAGTAGGAACGAGGCCTGAATTAGCCATTCTGGCGAGCGCTTCCGCGAGCACCAACCCAAAATTGCGAATCGGTGCCAGAACCGCCTGCTCCTAGTGCTGCTGCTCCTGCTGCTTCTGTTGCTGCTGCTCCTGTGGCGGTTTCTCAGGTGTGTTGAGCCTCGAGTTGCCCAGTGAACCACCCACAGAGAGGTCCACTACCTCGTCTTCTTTCTCCATTCGACTTGGCCTCTGGCTTCTCCATTGTCTACCTGGCTCCTGCTTCAGGGATGAATCAACGCTGTCAGCACTAGAAGCCGAGATCTTCCTTGGACGGTAGGCCTTCCTCTTTGAAGCCGATGGACTGCATTGTGGAGAGGCATGAGATTCGCCTCTCTCATCGTCGAAATTGACTTCCACAAATTCCCCATTGTTAATGAGGATGGAGAGTCTTCCCAGAATTGTGAAATTGAGGAGGACATTTTTGTCTCAGGGTTTTCATAATAGCCTCTCGAAGTGAGGTGCTCAAGTTCTCCTTAGCTCCGTCTTTATCGTCCTCCTCATCTGAGGATTTGGGATATAATTCCGGTTGATTTCTTGACACAGACTGTCTTCATGCTATCAGCAGCAATATCACTATCCACCTTATTTTGTACGACCAAATTTAATGCAGATTCAGAGCTCACGTCCATCAGAACCATCAACGCTGCGATCTAGCACGCAAATGACGCATTACGCCACAATCCGGGTGTTTTAATACGGATGCAGCCAATCACAACATTGCTGCTTATCATTGGGCCGAATCTCTAGCCAATCATTACTGCTGGCCAATCTCTGTCCAGTTCTTAATTACAGTTCTTAAACAATCGCATTGATGCAGAAACTCTTTAAATTCATTTCAGTCAAATATCAATTAGTCTCTTTTTTCTTTTCAGCGAACAACTAAAAGTGGTGATTTCACATTGTGTGGTTCTTCCTTTTCTTCACATTTTCAATTTAAACATGCGATTAAGTCCTTCCATGATCGAAGCACCTAGAAGTTGCTTATATTTGTCGTCTCAGACACGTCCACGTGCCGTCCCTCTTCGTGAGCCTCATGGGCTGTTTAATCAATTCATCTAAGTGATCTCCCTCCTCTGTTTACCCATCAAAGCTTTCCTTGATTTTGGAAAAAAAGAGCCTTCTCAGAAATACCCAGTCTGTCCGTAGTTACACTCATGCATAAGTACCCCTCAAGGGAATTGGTCTTGGGGGCCCCTCATTAGATCTGCTGACTGCTTCGTATTCCTATGCATCCCCGTAACGCGTGAGTAAGAAATTGCTCTGACGATATACCTCATCTCCCTCTTGTGGATAAAGGGTCTCCTAACTCGAGCTCATTTTACTTCATTTTTGGGGAAATTTTATCCGGTTTTGAGGTAAAGGTTAAATGGCTAGGTAGAGATTAATAAACGGGATAACTATTTTCTTATTTATTTATTAGGAGAACTACAAACGTGCTATAATCAGCAAATCTAAATCTGGTATTTGCAGGCAAGTATTATAACCCTAATAATCTCACCCACCTCCAGATAGGTGACTTATCTGGATTCAGAGTAACCCAAATCTGCCTAAAGCCACCGTGTGTTTGCACAACTTGGGTGGGTGTTTGGACAGCTGAATGAACCCCCCGGTGACAGGTGCAACTCGTGGTCGTGTGTGTGGGTGTGGGTGCTTTGCTCCCCTTCTCCGTGGAGCTGGTTTTACAGAGAGTGCTGACATTTCTAAACTGACCCTGTCCCTAGTAGGCGACAGTGTTTATCCCGGTGAGGGGATAGCATATACACTTGCGTTACTACCCCTCAGAATTTCGCAGGTATGAAGAGAAAACAACTAAAATTGATTAATGCGAGTAACCTAAAGCTACAAGAAGCCTTTCAACTAAGATTTGAAAATATACTAAGGTTTCCTTGCCGAAATCAGTGCTTTGAAACCCCTTCAAACCACGTTTAATACTTGTCCCCAAGCCTCAGCTGCTTCACCAATAAATTTGAGGTTTTTTTCTAAAATGGTTTTATTTACGTTCCCATAATCATGACAGTTGTTAGGGCAATGCCGAGAGCACTTTGAGCGACCGCAACCCTAGAGGATAATATGACAAGACCCATTTGCATAAATTGTAAAGCGTATTCTACCTAAAGCTATTTTAAATGGCAGAGATGAGGGTCAATGTACGCAAACCTGCGGCGCTTGAATAAATGCCTTTAGGACAAGGCCACAAAATGGTGAATCTCGAAACCTTACTCTCCTAGCGGTAGCATACGTTAACACATAAGTTACCGCAAAAAATATAATTTCCCTTTTGAAAAAATTCTTTATAATTCATTGGAACTGAGGTCACTACTTGGATAGAGCCCTCATCTGCTTGGCTAGAAAGATCCAAAACTGTTTCAATCACATCCGCCTAATTAGATGATGTCAATTATGTACCTGACACTTCCTGTGTTCAAAAACGGGTTGGTTTCCAAAAAGGTGTCCAAGGAATCACTTGTTTTCAAGTGATAGTAGTCTTCGCACATTAATTGGAGATTCGTGAAAGAACAAAATCAATAGTAGGAAGAATTCATGGCGCCAACTGAGAAAGTTGCAAAACACAATAGCAATAAGCACCCGGAAACCAAGCTAGGTCAAAGTCGGGTCGTGAATTCTCATCCAGCAACAGGTGGTGCTGACCCCATGGTGGCGCTGCTGCAGCTTCACCAGAAGGCTCCTCTGTCGTGCTCTGCTCTGAGTGCACTCAATAAATGCCCCCTTCTCACCAGGAGCACGATGGGAGGAAAACAGCACTGAGATAAACTATACTGTTATAGGCAACAAGAAATACCTCAAACTCCAATTCAGTCAGTCAATCAATAGCACCGAAATCAATGTTCAGCTGCGTGAAGCAGTTTGTCACGAAGCCATGGTGGTTGCAGGAGGAGGAGGAGGATAAGGAGGAGGAGGAGGAGATCCCGGTAACTCATCTCGTCGAAGTGATTCGAACACATTGAGGTGTGAGAGGCTGCCCGGCTCCAATGCAATTCACTTCCCCGTTGTGCTGGTGCTGGTGGTGGTGTTGGTGGTGGAGGTGTTGCAGAGGCGATTAGCATTCCTGAAGGCAGAGCAGAAGTAGAGTTGGGCAGTGGGTTGGTGAGTCAGACGCCCAACAGCAACAGCCCCCCCGCCAACAGCAAAGGCCATTTGTGTCATCTCCTAATCGCCTGGCAACTCGGCAACCAACGCCTATTGCTCTATGGGCTCATGCCCTCTTTCCTGATGCCAAGGTGTGTTGGTGGTGGCATCGAGACTTCTCACTGAGTTCTCGTAATGACTCCTACTCCTAATCCTACATGACTTCCATTCATATGCTGGCAGACAGGATGTTAAGAAAAATCTGGTGCTCTCATCTGGAAGATAGGATAGTTAAGGTAGTTGGAATTGAACTAACCGTCGCCATTGGTGTGTGTCTGTTACAGACCAAACCCGGCTCAGAGACTGTTTTGATTCGTCGATTTGCTGGACTTTTCTACTTCTGGCTTTCGCCTTTCTCGACCACAGCTCTCCAGCACACAACTATCCATCAACGAGTTAAAATATTCGGGCTAGAGTAAGCCTATCATCTCTGAGATGTTTACTCAGATAGGCAAGGGAGCAAGGGGTAGGCGTAAGTGGACTCATCTGACCCTGTTCAGCGCCCACTCAGGGGAGCCCCAATGACGACGACGACGGCGACGATGTCGACGACGGACGGCAAGGCCACTCGCCTTCTCCAGCCTGCGTTGCGTGAGTGCCTGCTGCCTGCTCGCTGCAACGAACCGTTCGCCTGCCTCGACGCGTCTCAACTGGCTTGTAGGGGCGTTGACGCCCCACCGCCGCCTCCGCCTCCTTCTCCTCCTCACACCTCGCAATTCATCAAGCGCACCGCCTCAGCAGCGGCTCTTTGCGCTGCTTGCGCTTGCGCCACCGACCGGTTTTGTGGTGCGCGGTTGGGTCTGATTGCATGATGCATGCATGAGCAGGCATGAATTGGCGACGAAGGTGTTAGCATCAACTTCGAAAATCAATTCGGTGTGTGTTTGCTTGTGCCAAATGTCGCTGAATTGCGGAGGTGTGCGTCACCTCTGTTGGTGATAAACAATGTCCTCACAATGGGAGTGTGTGTTTCGTGTCCAAAGGGGACAGAAAACCGGTCAAGTTGCATTCGTGGGTGTGGTAAAATAACATTCATAAACCCATCTGTCTAGTGTTAGAATTAATGAAATTTAGGGACCTTTGGTGCCTCATAAATACAGTAGTTAGAACAGCAGATTTACTAAATTTAGTTAGAAAATTAGATATTATTTACAGACTGAGAATGCGATGCCTTCGTCACGTGGAAACCGTTCAATAGATTACGATTATTAGAAATATTAAATCTCATATAACCCCAGGGTTATTATCTTTCAATAACAATAGTCTAAGGATATCATTTCTTCATTGAATAAGATGTATTTAACCACTAAGAGGTTAGATATTGACAGATTTGTAGGTAGATAGGTCGCTCTGTGTGAGACGAAGTTATGACGCACGTGATTGGCTGTTGGGTGCGTGATTTTTCCCATTCGCAAGCATCTCTTCCCAATGCCCGCGTGTCAACGAACGCTCTCCCCATTGGCGCACAATCTCTTCCATTTAGTGCTTTTTGCCTCTGCTAAAGGGATTGCCTCCAATCAAGTGTGGAATTCGAAAACCTTGAGGTATTCAACTATCGGTTCTCTGTAGAAATGCGATATATCGTTTAAAAAAACTCAGGAGGTTTAGGAACATACCAGGTCTACTTAATGTCCTTTGTAACTAACTGATAAGACCATTAATTGTTTTACATCTACTTTAACGCAGCATTGTTTTACTGGATCTAATTGTGAAGAATAAAGAACTAACAATCAGCAATAACTCAGTCATCTCGTCCAGCATTCGAAAGATTTTATATATATCAAATATTATTTTTTCAACGATAGGCTTAAAATGAAAATCCAAGGCCCATTGACTTCGATTATGTCAAGATATTGCTCTGTCTTATGCAAATCAAAGCGTCACTTTGGGTTGACAGGGGGTGGGGTGAGCAGATCAGACTGGGACCCCCATTTGGTGGATTATGTATGCAAGAAAACGGTTTTTTCCTCCTTGGAATAGTTGATTTCCTCCTCATTCCCCGGGGATCGCTTTCCAGGAGAACAAACTTCCCCAAAATGCCCGATTCCAAAACTAGTTTTCCCATTTACTTATATTATAATGCAAATTTTAGAAAAAAACGCGTTTTCATGAAATACGAAATTTTGGTTTGAAAATAGGAGCCTTCGGTCTCATGGAGGATATTTTAGACTCAAAAAATGTATTTTTAAACTGGAATTTCAACATTTGCAGTGTGAATTAAGATCTCATTTGTATCTAACCCGTCACTCATCAGCTGTGTAAAGAGCTAACCTATTTCACTGAATGGTTGACGCTCGGTCCAATGAGAGATGAGGGTTATTGCGATTGGTAGCACTTTCATTATGAAACAAACACCAGAATTTGTTGAGTTTTCAAAGTTCTTCATGATCCCATCATTCATCGACTCTGTGTGTTTATTTAAGCACACAGTGTCAACCCGATCCATATCCGCATTCCTCAGTTTAGAAAGATGATAGAGATCCAGCATTGGAGCAACTTCAGGAGAAATTGACCACCTCATTTCAAAAGACATCGTGGACACACTGTGGCCGAAAATGCCTTCCAATTGGACCATTCGTGGAGGCCTGACAATCCTCATGAACACCGGTGATTGTTGAGCACTTCAAATGTGCATATCTCATAGGAAGGGGGTTCTCCTGTTCTGTCCTACATCGGAGATGGCTGTCGATGGAGCCACCTGCGGGTGTGTGAGGAGGAAGAAAAGGAGGAGGCTGAGGAGCTTGAGTTGGCGCCTTTGTCAAGTCCACACACTCTCCTCTGAATTCACACAGTCCCCTCCCCGATCAGGTGGTGGTGGTGGTGGTGTGAGTCTGAACTGCCTGTGGGACAGATGCCCGACTTGTCAGAGCAGGCACTTACCCCTCCTCTTCCTCCTCCTCCTCCTCCCAACCACCGACCGACAGACTGCAACACGCTCGCACATCTCCTTGCTAGGCCCAAGGGGAAAGCTCTCCTTCCCCTCCTCACTCACCCACTCACCTCCCCATTAAACCACAACGCAAACTCCCACCCCACCCCACCCCACCACAG
Source organism: Anomotaenia brevis (assembly GCA_030710315.1). NCBI lineage: Eukaryota > Metazoa > Platyhelminthes > Cestoda > Cyclophyllidea > Dilepididae > Anomotaenia > Anomotaenia brevis. The sequence continues at coordinate 30,291 of JAUOZQ010000326.1, forward strand.
CACACCACACCACACCCCACTCCTTTCACCTTTCTCCCCACCAGAACCAGACCCTCGTCTTCTCAGTCTTTGTCGCTCGCCTTTGTCCTCTTCCGCGTGTTTCAACCCGCCTCATCAACTCCCCCAATGGAGTCAATGAAGTGATTGTGGTTCCTACTTCAACTAAATCACGGAATCCCGTGTGTATCCTCACCTGCTCTACTCACTGTTTTGGGCTTTTGTGGCATTAAATTTACTTGGAGTGGGGGGAGGCGTTGGTTTTCCTTGATTACGTCTTTTACAGAGAAGGCAGCAGCAGCAGTCTTCTGGAATATGCATTTCTCTTATGGAGTTATCTGCAAATAAGACATTTTTGCTTCCTTAAGTACACTGGTTTCCTCATGGGCTCGAAAATAATATGCACTTAGAGTTCATAGTGGAAAGCTTCGCTTCGTATCGATTTCCGCTGCCAGAGTTCACACACTCCTAAGGCCAAACATGAATCCACGTTATCTATAAAGTTGGAAGCATGGCGAGTAGTTACTACGCTCTCCTTACAGTAATTAGTGATACACCTACTGCCATTGAGGCCTAGAGAAGTGTTTAAGAAACCATGGGCAATAATTATTGGAGGTTTTAATTTGTGGGATTTTAATCTTTCCTTTCCCTTCCCCGATTAATTAGGCCAGGGTCATAATAATGAAAACCCAGCAACCTGAATTGTTTCTCCTCACTTACGGGATTTAGTTAGCTCACAAATGCGGCAACTCACCTGGAGGAAATCGACACACCCTAAAGCATTTTATTCAAAAAATGCGTTTAATGAAAGTGTGTAAATCTTTAATTTTGGAGCAACTCAACAAAAACGCACTATTTGATTATTTGCTTCCAATTGGTAGATCGAACCGCACGAGCTTCATCTAGGAAACCGAGTATTTCCAGGGCAGCTTACAGTTTAAATCCCTTTCTTGACAATCATTCTCATGTCGTCTGTATCTCGATAGGATGACTGAAAGACCAACTAACTTGATTGCTTCGTATTCTCTTGATATCGCCTTGAATAACTGGGACAGAAGACATTGTTTACGCATCTGTGTTAATGGTGTCGTCTTATTTGCTTCCAGACAGTGAATTTAGCCTAAAACTAAAAGTGTGGAGTGCCCGTTAGCAACAGACCAAGTGAACGAGTCCAGTTAGTGACGACAACCATAGAAGATAGGGGCATTCACCCCCGTGTTTGTTAAAAAACAACCAGGAAGTCACATTGTCCGGTTACTTGTCAATTTTGAACAATTTACAAAGGATAAGTGGGGCTTAGAACAGCACTCTGAGGAAGATTAAAATGGCCAACGAAGAATCAGCATGTTAAAAACCACTTATTTGCTAAATTGACACCTTATAGAACACAAAGACCAAAAGAATTGCACGGTAAATACCAGTTCCAGTAAATTTTAAATCTCATTTGTCCGAATGTGCCCTATTCCTTTAGCCCGAAGCGTGGGAGAAGACAAAATAATCGCAAATCAGCACTCAAACTGTAAAGAAAATGTTTGTTAGTTATTTTGCATCTAAAGTGCCATAAATTTAAAGAGAATCCACTTTTAGTCATCTCTATTCTCTAAACAAAACAGCAGCTTAAATTAACATTAAAAGGTTTGTTTAAAACGGATTTTTAGAACTCTTCCTTCAAATGAGTGGTGGAAAACGAAGATTTCGCCTCTATCGGAGTAGATGAAGCATTGAGAATTTCGAGGAAATTCCAAGATATTCGCCTTATTTAGAGATAATAATGAGGGTTTATGAGGCCTTGGAAGGTGAGATGCTATTTCGGGTAATTAATTACTCTGTATATATACGAATATCACTAAAATTGTTCGTTGGAGATGTGCACAACTGGTCCCTTTTAAAGAACACCTGCCACCTTTGGGGTGAAATCTCCATTCAGCCTCTTAGCATTTTCACCTCACTCAAATGTTTAGGCGGACGTGGTGATTGAGAAGTGGACTCCCACAGCCAAGAGGTCAAGTGTGGTTGGGGCTAAGCCCCACACGGCGCTGATTTGTGTACTTTTTATGAATTTGACAAAAAGTTCCTCTCCTGTTGAAGTGAGTTTAATTGGGCATTCGGGGATGGCGAATAGCTGCGTCTTAGGTGTATTAAAAGAGTGATGGAGGAGGTGAGTTTGATGCAAATAACAGAAATGCATTTCAAGGTACCTCAAAAGGGTTAAACGATCTCTTATTCCATTGGTCAGTATCGAAAGGCAACTCATTTCTGGCAGTTGAAACCAACGCGCTGTCAAGCTCTCCAGTCTACTTACCATGGCTTTGTTTTTAAAGGAAAAATGGGAATTTTAGGGGAAGCTTTAATAGGGAAATTGATTTTAATCGGTTGAATGTCAAATTTTAGGTATGGTATTAATGAAATGATCATAGCCTGAGCAGATGGATAACTACAGTACCTGTAACTTGTTCGATCATATTGTTTCGACACGTTGCGAACCTGTGATTTACTAATCTAGAACAATTTTCTTCAAATCGAAGTTACTTTCGGTTACTAGCAATTTTTTTAAAGACTGGGTATCACATAATAGAACACCATCCACACACACGCACACACCTGCAAATTACGGTATCAAAATTGAAATAATGGCCAAAATTAACTAATTAATAATTCACATTAATGAAGCTCTCCCGCGGTCTAGCAAAAGTGGCAAAATGCAACTCAGAATCGCAATTTAGTGAACTCGCATTGGAGGCTGCATGGTATGTCGATTATCGATAGTTGAGCTGACTCATACAAGGTCACACGCGAACAATCAGAAGAGCAACGGACGGTGACCATACCTCATCTCCATTCCCCACTCCCCACTTCACAATGCTACTCAGAGGAGGGTAGTTTAGCGTAGTTGACCAGTTGCTATGGCCTCACACTCCTGAGAATCCAAGCCAGTTGGAATTACATATGGCCACTAAGCGATTCCCACTGACCTGAAGTGACCGCTTGAGTAGGCTCGTAAATGTTTCTCCCATAACATCTGCTCATCCACATCAGATAGGAACAATAAACTGAAAGAAACTCGAAAAACCGTGGTTTTAAATGCCCAGCTAGTCGACCGAACAGACTCATTTCTACATTGATAAATGGATCCGGATTCCACTCTTCAAAGGGTTGACCAAAATATTTGCACAGCTTACCTGGAGGGGATGCCTTCTATCGATTTTGGTTACCTACATAAACTCAGCAATCCTTGCACGATTCCGCTTTTAAGATTTTTTTATGAAAACAAGCATAAAAAGAGCACCCTAAATAAAGCCCCGGTTTTCATTTTTCTAGAGGAAAGAAAAGGATTCCAAATTGGGATATTTTCATATGAGTTAATGCACATTTAATATCAATCCACGAAATTGATTGCACCAAAAATGGAATGAGGGTCAATGTTCAAGAAACCATTTTTCAGAATCTACATTTGATTAGGTGCCATGATATTCACAGAAGGCTCGGTGGGTCTGATTTATCTGCCTTCGGCGTCGTCGGGGTGGGCTCTCTAGCGCCGTCCAAACCAGTGTGGTGGAGGAGGAGGAGGAGGAATTAGAGAAGCGACAGGTTGCAGCACGTTCTCACCCACCAACATGACATTCCTGTTGAAGGCGCGTGTCCCCACCACCACCCAATCAAGGAGACAGACAGCCTCTCTCACATCCCTGTCCTCCTCAGCAGTAGTCTACTCCCCCTGACGGGACTTGAGCACACCTGTGGCCCTGCTCAGACTCCCTCATGTCTGGCAAGAGATGAGTGATGTGGATGTCTTGGTGAGATGGCATGCCGCATTTCTTCTCATATTCAATGTCTGCTGAATTTTCTCGGGATATTTCGTGTTCTGGTAGGTTCAAGCTTTGCGGTCGAGTGTATTTCAGCATCCTACAACTCAAAAGGCGTAAAACTACAATGAAGTTGGTCTGTGGCTATTGCGATAATGGAACCAAAGGGCATCAACGAAATCGGAACCTCGGTTTAGCAAATAGATGCCTGGTAAAATTGATGGCTACGGTTCTCTGGGTGAATTCAGAGAATATGATAGGTATAGACTGCCCTGAAAATCAATAGTAACAGGAGTTTACTCTGCTGCTGGGGTTTAATGCAAGCTAGAAGATGACTCCTTAATTAAGAGAAGGAAAGCAACTACATGATGGCACTGGTGCACCAGCGCATTCTTCCAGGGTTGCTCGAGAAGTCCTTCGAGAATTTCCAACTGATTCTTTTAGTTATCATAACCAACTTTATTTGATTTATTAGGGAGAGAGCAAGAATGTGTGACTTCACTTTTTAGTGGTATAATCAAAGTTAATGAAGGCGAATTTCTCAAATCAGGTGTCTGTGCTGGTGGTCAGCCACTCGGTCTTCGTTGGTCATTGTGTCAGATGAGGATGGCCATTGCGTGGGCGGGCCACCGAACCCCCACACACCTTCTCTCTCTCTCTGTTTCTAGACGATTTGTTATCGACGATAGAGGGAAGTGGGGGAGAATGGTGGCTCACCATATGTCACCTCTCTCTCACTCCTTGTTCTAGACCAAAATTAAAGCCGTAGAATCCCAAACCAATCATCGTTTGCCATGACACATTGCTATGTTCAGGTGGCGATCGATTAATGAAACCTGGGCCATAAATTTGTAGTGAGGTTTTTGCCAATATCACACCTATGTTTATCCTCTCTTCTTCTCTCCTAACAATGGTATCATAGTGAACAATGTGTACGAATCGTCACTGGACAAAATTCCCACTATATTAGGAATTTTTATGTGCTGGGTCCCATTATAATCGCTTTCTGTGAGTAGTGCAGGCATGATGGACCACTGTGTATCGATTTCCAATAGTGGAGGTCAAGCCTGAAGGGCAACAGACGGTGACCTCTTCTGTTTCCACCCTTTCCGTCTCTCAATGGCTGCTCCTAGAGAGGAGCTGTTGGGTGGATGGCGGCGAGGGGAACCCGAAGTAAACACAGGGGTCACTGAGCCACCACCAAGGCCACCACAATTACTTGGTGACCTCTTCAGAATAGGGGCTCCTAGCAACTTCAAATAAGAGTAATAAAATGCCTGCCTTACTGTTGTCCCTAAAAATAATGGTCCCATTGCTCCATGAAAGTCTTTCAGATTGAGGGACCTTCAGTAGGCTTGATTAATTTTGCAGATTGGTAAGTAAGAAAAACCTCCTATTTTAAGTAGCGGTCAGAAATGAGACGTCCGTAGTGGAGGATATCAATCACAGTGCTTTTCATTAACATTAATCACTTGTCGATATTCGATTGAAAAAAATGCACTCAAACGAGGTGTGTTGGCATCTCTAGAAATGGTCATATAATGGGAATGTGCATTGGTACTAGCAGCACAGCCTCATGCTCTAACAACACACAGCGAGAGAGAAAGAGGCAATTTCAACATTGAATTATCGATCGAGGTTCCAGCTCAGATCGAGGGAAGGCACACACGAATAGATGCACAGCTTACCCGTAGGAGATACCTCAAATCGATACGCATTTTGTGTGCATTTATGCTTGGACTTTCACAAACTTAACCAATGAAAGGCACCATAAGGCAATCGAACCGGTTAAATAGTTTAAAGGTTGGTTAACCTGCCCATCACAATGGAAACCTGTTTTAACAGCACTAGGGAGATGCCTGGAAAGGGAGAATGAAGGAGACGTGTTGGCAACTGCTTAAGTAGACAACGAGGTAGAGCAGCCACGCATTAGGCCACGGATGGGGAGACTTGTGGGGCGAGAGTGGAGGCGAGGAGTTGGAGTCGGCGTTGGCGTTGGCGCTGGCGCTGTCAACTGAGGAGACACCGCTGCTGCTGCTGCTGCTGCCACCGCTGGCGGCCTCCAGCGATACGAGGTGGGCGTCGGTGTGGTGGTGGTGGATCTCCGCCTGTCGTCACTGCTCCTCCACCTCCTCCCCCTCCTCCTCCTCCTCCACTTGCTGCTGCTGCTGCTTCTGCTGCTGAGGCTGCTGGTGGCGGCGGTGGGAGAGGAGGAAGTCGAGGGCTTCGGCTGAGGTGAGGCGCACCTCCACGTGTTGGTGGCTGGCGGGCGTTGGGAGGTCCGGGTGCAGTGCCACCATGTGGCGCATCAGGTGGTCCTTGCGGTAGTACGCACGACCGCACAACCGACAACCGAAGGGCTTGAAGCCCACGTGGCGCAGGGCGTGGCGCTGCAGGTTCGAGCGCTGCGTGAAACGCGCGTGGCACTCGTGGCACTCGTACGACCCGTGTGTCGCCCGCGTGTGCCGCTCCAACTCGCCCAGACTCCCGAACGTCGCTTCCTCACACAGGTTGCACGCGAACCGCCTGCCAGTCCGTGATCCAGTCCCCACACCAGAAGACGACCGACCTCCGCCACGAAAACTGACTTGCATTCTCTTGGCAGGTGGAGGAGGCGGAGTTGGAGATGTAATCGGCACAGCAAACTCCGACTTCAGCTGCTGTTGTGCCTGAAGCAGGCTGGGAGGCGTGGCGGTAGTAGGAGCGAAACCTGAAATGATGCCCGTTCTAGCGAGCGCCTCCACAAGCACCAGCCCGAATTTGGGAATCGATAATGAAGCCACCTGCTGCTGAGCTGGCCGTGTCTGCTGTCGCTGCTGTTCCTGTGGTGGTTTCTCAGGCGTGTTGAGTCTCGTGTTGCCTACTGAACCACCCACTGAGAGATCCAGTATTGCTTCGTCATCCACTTCCATCGGACTTGGCGTCCGCTTCCTCCATTGTCGACTTGTCTCTAGTTGTGGGAATGGGTCAGCGTTTCCTTCGCTAGAATCCGAGATCTTCCTTGGATGGTAGGCCTTCCTCTTCGAGGCCGATGGACTGCACTGTGGGGAGGCATGTGATTGACATTTCTCTTCGTCGAATTTGATTTGCAGAAATTCGGATTCGTTCGTAAGGATAGTCAGGCCCCCTCGAATGATCAATTTGGGGTGAAATTTGTTCCGTAGGGAGTCCTTAATAGCCCCTTGAATTGAGGTGGTCAAGTTCTGCTGAATTCCTTCTTTAGCTCCATCTTTAACGTCCTTCTCATCCAAGAATTGCGGCCGTAATTCCACTTGATTTGTAGACAAAGACTTCGTGATGGAATCAGCAGCAATACGACTATTCCTCTTCTCATGCATAACTAAATTTAATGCAGATTCACAGCTCATGTCGAGTAGAACCATCGACGCTGTGGTATAGCACACCAACAAAGTATAAGGCCACATTCCGGCTGCTTTATTATTGGTGTAGCCAATCAAAACATCCTCGCCTTTCATTGGTCAAAGCCCTAGCCAATCATTGCCCCTGGCCAATCTCTGGTCAGCTAAGTCAGTCTGATAGTAACTCTTTTAAAACAAACTTCATGTGTTTTGTTCATGGCATTCATTCACCAAAAAAGGAGAAATTCATATTGCTTGATTACTTCGAGGGGCAGCTGATCTTGAGGATTCCTCATTAGATCTGAGGACCTCCTCGTATTCTAGCGATCCTCGTGACTTGTGGGTAAGAAACCACCTCACCTCCCTCTGTCAAAGGTGAGACAACAATTTGCATACTTGCGGCTAATGGGGGCTCCTCTTTTAAGCCATGTTAATCTGCTTTTTGGGCAAATTAACCTTGGTTAGGGGTAATGGGTAAATGTCTATATAATGACTTATGTACAGAACCAATATCATTCCTATTTAATGCCCTTACGTCACTTATTGGGATAATTAAACACCTTATTCAATTGCAAATCTAAATTGCGAGCCAAATTATTCTAATAACCCTACCCAATTCCAAATGGATGACTTATCTGGAATCGAAGAGACCCAAATTGGACTTATTTGGCAAAACACCACACACTGTCGAATGCATGGTGTTTCCACAAGGTGGGTGGGTGATTTGACAGCTGTGTGATCCCCCATTGACAGGTGAAATTCGTGTGTGGAGGCATTTTCTCCCCAAAGGGGTGAAACTGGTTTTACGGACAGTGGCGACTTGTGTAAGCTGACCCTGCCTCTCGAAGGCGACAGTGTTTATCCAGGTAAAAGGATAGCTTAGGCACCTGCCTTACAGCGTGCTTTTATATCCAATTTCTTCGAATAAACTCCCGTCGAAAAAGTGCATTTGAACCATGGTCAGTACTTCTATCAATCCCTATTAAGTTCCAGAACTGTTTCAATTGCATCCACATGATGGCATAATGTCTATTATATGCTATAACTGACACTTCCTGTCTAAATAACTGTCTGATCCTCAAAGAAGTGCCTTCAAAGATTCATCTGCAGTTAATAGATAGTCGTCTTCAAGCAGTTAACCCGAGAATCCCAAAAGAAGGGAATTAACTGGAATGAGCAATGGCACTTACCCAGAGAGTTGCAATGCACAATAGTATTAAACACCCAGAAACCGACCGACCAAGGTCAAGGCTGTGCCGTAAATGCTTATCCAGCAACAGGTGACGTGGACCCGATGGTGATGATGCTGCAGCTTCATCAGATGGCTCCTCTGCCATGCGCTGCTGTAAGTCCAATCGTAAACGTGACCCCTTCCCCTCCATCAGAAGCACAATGAACATAACTCCGTTTCCGTGAGAAGCTATAATTTTAAATTCACCACGCAAATTAAACTATGCCGTTATTGGACATGAAGGAACACATGAAAATCCAATTAAACTAATCAATAGATCTGAGATCAGTCTTCGGCCTCGTGAATCAGTTTTTCACGAAGCCGTGGTGGTTGGAGGAGTTGATCCCAGTGACTCAGCCCGTCGATTGATACCTCCCCTGTTGTGCTGGTGGAGGTGGTGGAGGTGTCGCAGAGGCGATTAGCATTCCTGAAGGCAGAGCAGGAGCAGAGTTGGGCAGTGGGTTGGTGAGTCAGACGCCTTTCCTCTTCCGACCGTCTGCAGGCGCCGACTCCTCCCGCTCGGCAGCAACAGCCCCCCACCCCCACCCTCTCACCCACAGAAAAGGCCATTTGCGTCTCCTAATCGCCTGGCAACCCAGCAGCCAACACCTATTGCGCCATGGGACCATGCTCTGTGTCCTGCTGGCAAGGTGCGATGGTGGCATCTACAGCTCTCACAGACTTCTCTTAATGATTCCTACTCCTACATTACTTCCATTCATGTGCTCGTAGACTCCACTGCGATTCTCCTGTTCATGTCACCGGACTATTTTCAGTGTTTTTTAAGCATTGAATGTTTGAGTCAAGTAGATTCAGATATTCTTCTATACTTAGTTTACTGACCCACCTAAAAGAGCTTATCTGTTGGATTTCCATTTCGTTGTCGATTAAGTGGTCTTTTATGTATCAATCAATAATGCGACATTTCATGTGTTATTCTTTGCTAGCACAAGCACACACCCAAACACAGACCAAATGATTCAGAACACTGGTGGGCCGCGTATCCCCGCCCCCTTCCCCCACTGATGGTGGAGGGAGGAGAGGGCGTGAATGGGATCATCCGGCCCCAGTCAGCGCCCGTTCAACGGAGCCCCAATAACGACGACGACGTCGACGACGGACGGCAGGGCCACTCGCCTTCTCCAGCCCGCGTTGCGTGAGTGTCTGCTGCTGCTCGCCAGAACGGGCCTTTCACCTGCCTCGACGCGTTTCAACTGACTTGTAGGGGCGTTGACGCCACTACCTCCTCACACCTCGTAATTTATCAAGCACACCGTCTCAACAGCGGCTCTTTGCACTGCTTGCGTTGTGGCACTGACCGGTTTTGTGGCAAGGAATTGTGTCTGAATGTCTGAGGCGTGCTTGAGCCTGCATGAACCGGCGGCGAAGGTGTTCTCACCTACTTTGAATCTCGCCGTCGTGTTTGTTTAGGGGGAATGTCACTAAAGTGACTTTATGACCCAACGCATTCCTCACTTACCTGTGTTGGTGATCAGCAATATCCTCAAGGGGGAGGTGTGTGGTTTGTGTGCATGGCTGTGAGACAGAAAACTGGCTTAGTTGCGTCCGATAAACCCATCTGTCTAGACACAGGAGAAGGAATATTAAAGGAAAATTTGTTCCTAATAAAAATGATAGAAAAAATACCTCAAATTTACCTTATTTGAATGCGAAATAACTTATAATTACTAACTTGAGACGTGAGGCCACTTTCCTATCTCCAAAAATCTTAAATATTATTCTTTCCTTAAGATTCGGCTTCAATTATCGGACCAGTAAATAACTCTGTTCTAGACGAAGTGGTGGCTCTCGTGACTGGCTGTTGGGTGCTTGGTTTTCCCCATTCCCACCCGTCTCTTCTCGATGCCCTCGTCCCACCGTACGCTCTCTCTTCCCATTGGCGCAAGATTTCTCCCCATTTAGTGCTCATTGCCTCTTCTAAAACTGTCGCCTTCATCCAAGTTAGGAATTTGAGATCCTTGGGATATGAAAAGTTGGTTCTGCGTCGATATGCACCGTACCGTTTCATGAAAAACTCGGAATGTTTTGGAACTTACCAGATCGATTTAAGTGATTTCACCCCCATAGTAGCTAATGTAAGATGTTCTAAAGTGATTTCGTATTCAAATCTATCCCAGCATTGGGTGAATTGCAGTGATATACATAGAATAGTGAAGTACCATTAAACATTACCCTAACCTCTATGTCCAGCATTCGATCAGTGATTATTTTTCAACGATAGGATTGATGCGACGACCCAAAGCTCATTAAATTCTGCAATTTATATTTCTTTGTCTTATGCAAATCAAAACGTCTCTTTGGGTGGACAGGGGAGTTGGTGCCTTCCCCTCGGGCAAACCAGGATCCCTGCAGTGGAAGGGGGTGAGCAGATCTGCCTGGGACCCCCATTTGGTCGATTATGTATGCACGAAAACGGCTCTTTCCCCTCGTTCAGGATAATTTCCATCCCATTACTCAGAAACTGCGTTCCAGAGACACAAATTAATGTAAATGGATGTCTTCAAAACATTCATTCGTCCTCTTATGAAGAGGCAGAGTTAATACTGGTTTATACTAGGATAAGTGGTTAATTTTTAAAGCATACCTTAATAGGAAACATGTTTTTTGAATTTTAGAATATATAGCTTATTTAATTTGACAATTTCAATAGGAAGAAAATCAATTAAAACCCTATTGGCTTTAAGCCAATTTTTCATCATCTGTACAGAGACTGATCTGTTGACACCTTGGCCAATGGCGGTTAATGTGATTGGCCAAGCTTTGTTTAAATACACCCATCATGGAACACACTCTCCTTTTGTTGTGTTCAACTTTGTTTCAGTATTAAATTTGGTTTTGTATAATAACATGGCTAGTCTATTTGCTGCTAATTCAAACGCAAGGTGTCTGCTCACAAGCCATGTGGTGGTGGTGGTAGCGATGGTGGTGGCAATTCAGCCCAATGAACAGTCCCTGGGGATAGCAGAAAAAAGGAATCATAAGGATTGATCCTCATCCCATTTTTGTTACCCTAGCTCTCGTAAATCGAAATAAAATGTGCATCGCTTCAACTCAAAATACGACAGTGTGAGTAAAAACCATCAGCGTCTAAATCGGTTAAGATAACTTTAAGACCCATCTCTCTCATGTCGGTCATTGGTCAAAGACTCGCGAAACCCAAAACGAGTGCCAACCTGCTTGATTGAAAAGCGTCAGCATCTCAAACACTGGATTTACCGGATTCATCAATCGTTCCCACCCCAACTGGCCCGTGGAGATGGTGTCAGGACAGCCGGCTAGACACGGCTGTTCTGTCGTGCTCAGACACGAGGCAGACGTCTCGACTTCGTCTTCATACTCCCCTCTCCCCGACGTCTAGCCTCACCCTCTTACTCACTGTTTTTTTGATGCCTCTCTGAGGAGTGGCATTTTGTGCTGCTGGACCGATTTGAACAGCTTGTCAATGTCAAAATGCCTTCTTCTTTTTATCTTTCTCTCATTCTTCTTCTTTGTCAGTTGAATTAAGGACGACTTCACTAACATTAGACCTGGTCATTAGCTTATGAATGACTTCAATGGGTTACAGTTTAATCCCCAATGAAAAAACACCAAAGTGAGCGCTCCCTCTCCCCATTGGCTCGTAAAATTGCCAACAGTTGCTGCCATTCTCCTACCCTTTTCGATTCGTTGTAGGCATGTCTATTCTACTTGTCTTTTGAGCTATAAAGAGCCCAAAATAGGCATCCCAGGTATACTTCTTTTGCCACTGAAGTCTTACTAAGCTTTGATCATGGAATTAAATGAGTTTCGCAAATCCGTTCCTCTTCAGCCATTTTCATCTATCCTAGAGTGTAATTAATATTTTATGGGCCATTAAGTATATGCGTTTCATTTCAATCCGTCCCAGACTTCTGTTATAAGTCATTATTTTCCTCTGTAAGGTGCCCAAATTTTAAAATTTGCTGGAAAATGTGACTACCTGGTTGCTGAGGCAATTTCAGACAGACAGGGGTGAGTGCCCTCAACCTCCTTTGGTTGTCAGCACTAATTTGGCTCAGTTCACTTGCCCCGTTGCTAACGGGCACACTACATTTGTGAGTTTTAGGCTAAATTCACAGTCTGGAAACAATTTAGATGTCACCATTAAACCCAAAGGGGTAGACAATATCTTCTGCCTCTGTAATTCAATTTGAGATAGTGCTGTGGAAATTTTCTTTGATTTTTTCTTAGAATAAAGTGCTATCGAGAGTCGATCGATGCATGAGAGGTTGCCCAAAAGAGTGCACTACGCTAAAATCGATCAAAATCTTCCCTCCTACGTGGAGTATCGATTTCCTCAGTTGAGCTGTCCCATTTGTGGGCTAACGAAATTCCAAAACCGAGGCGACACAACTCAGGTTACTGGGATTTTATTGATATAATTAATTAATTCTGGAAAAGGAGCGATTAAAACCCCAGGATACAAACTAAACCCTCTAATATAGAATGCCCATGTCGATTAAAGAGAGTTCCCATGATCTGAACGAGAGTGGGTTTACTGGAAGATGTTCTAAGGGAGATATTAGTAACCATTTGCCCTTTTTCCTTCATTGCCCTTGTAGGTGAGTGAACTATGTCATCTGAAATCGATAAGAGGCTCAATTTTCCAACTCTGTGCTCAAAGTGCAGGTTTTTTAGCTCAGGTCAATTAATCGATCGAGGGGCTATCCTTGTCCTAGGAGACAATAAGTGTTTTTAACTAACTTTGCAGAAAATCCTTAAGAAAAATGCTCAGTCGAAAACACCAAAGCTTTTTGTGAGAGCCTGAATCAGCCTGAAGTGTACCATCCACACCACAAACTAGGTATATCCCATGCCCCAAAAAGCTCAAAAGACAATGAGTAGGGCTTCAGTGTGCGTGCACGCAGGCGGGGACAAACACGGGATTTCGTGATTTATTTTGGGAAGGAACTACAATAACTACAGTAGGGGAGTTGATGAGGCCGGTTGAAACAGGGACGTAGCGAACAAAAGGGACAATGACTCAGGGCCCATTCAGGTGTGCAGACGAGAGCTTGGTTCTGATGGGGGTGGGGACCAAGCAAGGGGAGAAATTTGAAAGGCGGTGTGGGGTGGGGGTCTGAGTTGTGGTTTAATGGGGAGGTGAGTGGGTGAGTGAGGAGGGGAAGGAGAGCTTTCTCCTTGGGCCTTTGGGAGAAGTGTGAGCGTGTTGCAGCCTGCCGGTCGATGGGTGGGAGGAAGAGGAGGCGGAGGAAGTGCCTGTTCTGACAAGTCGGGGATCAGTCCCACAGGCAGTTCAGACTCACGCCACTACCACCACCACCACCTGAACGAGGGGTGGGCTTGAGTGAGTTCAGGGGAGCGCGTTTGGACTGACAAAGGCGCCAACACAAGCTCCTCAGCCTCCTCCTCCTCCTTCTCCTCACACACCAGCAGGTGACTTCACCGACACTCATCACGAATACAGGCTAGGACAGGACAGGATAACCCCCTTCCGATGGGATATGCACATTTGAATTGCTCAAGAAATGCCTTTGTTCATGAGTATAGTCAGGCTTCCCCAAATGGTCGAACCAAAAGATATTTTTGGCCTTAGAATCTCCAGGATGTATTTTGAATTGAGGTGGTCAATTTCACGTGATGTAGTCCTGTAGTTTTGGGATCAGGAATTTTCGAGAACCTTGTTCACCTCGAAAGCGATCCCCGGGGAATGAGGTGGAAATCAACCATTCCAAGGGAGAAAGAACCGTTTTCTTGCATACATAATCGACAAAATGGGCGTCCCAGACAGATCTGTTCACCCCACCCCCTTCCGCTGCAGGGATCTCGATTGCCTGAGGGGAAGACACCGACTCTCCCTCTCCACCCAAAGTGACGCTTTGATTTGCATAAGACAAAGCAATACCTTGACATACTCGAAGTTAATGGGCCATTGGGTTTTTATATTAAGCCTATCGTTGAAAAATAATATTTGATAATTAGAAAATCTTTCGATTGCTGGACGAGATGACTGAGTTATTGCTGATTGTTAGTTCTTTATTCTTCACACATCAGATCCAGTAAAACAATGCTGCGTTAAAGTTGAACGTAAAAGCAATTAATAGGTCTTATCAGTTAGTTACAAAGGACATTAAGTCATTTTAAATAGACCTGGTATGTTCCGAAACCACCTGAGTTTTTTATAAAACGATATATCGCATTTCTACAGAGAACCGATAGTTGAATACCTCAAGGTTTTCGAATTCCACACTTGATTGGAGGCAATCGCTTTAGCAGAGGCAAAAAGCACTAAATGGAAGAGATTGTGCGCCAATGGGGAGAGCGTTCGTTGGCACGCGGGCATTGGGAAGAGATGCTTGCGAATGGGAAAAATCACGCACCCAACAGCCAATCACGTGCGCCACAACTTCGCCCCACACAGAGGTGTTTATCATTGGGGCTCCCCTGAAGTGGGCGCTGAACGGGGTCAGATAAGCCCACTCACGTCTTCCCCCTCCCTGCCTGTCTGATCAAACACCGCGTGGGGATGGGGGAGGGAGTGGGAATACGTGGCCCACCAGTGTTTCGCAAGGAATAACATGTCACATAACATTATGAAGCTGATACGTGAAAGGCCAATTAACATAGGGAATAGGAAAGCCAACAAACTTTCTTTTTTTGGGTGGGACCTGAAAATTAAACTTTATTTCAACTTTAATTTGGGTGTTAACATATGCTACCTAAAAGCATTTATTCAATCTCTAATGGTCTTCATGCAATGACACCTATCTAGAGCATTTTAAATGGCTTTAGCCAGGGTACAATTATCAATTTCCTTAAATGGGACTTGTCGTAGCATCCTTTGGGGTTGCAGTCGCACAAATTGCTCTCGATATTACTCCAATAGCTGTAGTGCTCATGAGGATGCTGGTGACAGGTACTCAACATTGTTTGAAGGATTTTCAGAGCACTGACTTTAACTAGGAAAACTTAGCACATTTTCGAGGAACAATATCCTACTTCTAGGAAATAAAGGCTCTATTTAGTTTCAAATTGCTTGCATTAAAAAATTCTAGCAGTACTGATTTGACTATCCACATGTCACTGAAATAAGCTAAACAACAAAGATTGTGAGCTCGGTTGCTAATTATGCATTAGAAAGAAAGCTGGAATATTTCTCTGCGAAGTTCTTAGATTTCCTTTCATGCCTGCGAAACTCTGGGGGGTAGTAACACATGTGTATATGCTATCCCCTTACAGAGGTAAACATTGTCGCCTACGGGGGACAAGTCTACCCGTAGACGAGGGATCAATCATCTGTCCAAACATTTACCCAACTTATGCATGCACTAGAATTCGGGAATATGAGGTGTTTTGCCCAATGTGTCACGTCTGCAAAACACCTTAGCTCAACAGAAGTTTGGGTCACTTAGAATTCAGATGAGTCATCTATCTGCCTTTACATAAATCAGGCGCAATTTTCCCAAAAAGTGTGGATTAACATAGTTTAAGCGAGTGGTCCCCATTATCCGCAAGTATGCAGATCGTTGTCTCTCTTTTGCCAGAGAAAGATGAGGTACATCGTCAGAGCGATTTCTTACCCCCAAGTCACGGAAATCGCTGAGAATACGAAGGGGTCAGCAGGCCTATTGATGGATACCCAAGATCAACCCTCCCGAGAGGTAATTATGCATGCAAGAAACACAGCAAGACAGGTCGGAATAGGTAATTCTGGGATGGCTCTTCTTCGGACAACTCTGGGAAGGCCCAGTTCGGTTCACAAGTCCGGAAGACGGCTTAGATGAAGTGTTTTAAAAGCCAGTGAACCATGCAAGCAGGAATAGCAACTGTAGGTGTATTCTAGGTTCTTCGATATTTAAAATAAGCATTTTTCCGAGATCCTGTGCCGGCTAATTGAAGGGAGAACTTATACGTACTTTTAAATTAAAAAACTGCTTTCACATGTTAAAATTATATGCCATTTTTATTCAGTGAATGCCCAACGGAGAACAATTGACGGACTATGTATAAATGCAATATTATTAAATACTCCTATTTAGATAAAATTGCAATTTGTATATATTTACGGCTTAAAGCCTTAAATAACAGGCCGATTTAGCAGACCAGAAGGTGCCTAACAGCAATGATTGGATAAAACTTGGACCAATAAAAAGTGAGAGTGACCTGATTGGCTGCACCAATAATAAAGCAGCCGGATTGTTGCACTGTACTTTATTTGTGTGCCAAGCTACAGCGCTGATGGTTCTACTCGACATGAGCTGTGAATCTGCATTAAATTTGGTTATGCATGATACTGTGGATAGTCTTACTACTGCTGATTCCATCAGGCAGTCTGTGTCCACAGAACAACTGGAATTATATTGGCAATCCTCAGATGAGAAGGATGATAAAGATGGAGCTAAGGAAGGGCTACAGAAAAGCTTGGCCACCTTAGTTCGAAAGGCTGTCAAGGACACCCTGCGGCAAAAATGTCACCTCGATTTGACCATTCGGGGAGGTCTAACTATCCTCATGAACAACGGCGAATTTCTGACGCTCACATTCGATGATGAGAAAAGCGAATCTCATGCCTCTCCACAATGCTGTCCATCGGCTACGAAGAGGAAGGCCTACCGTCCAAGGAAGATCTCGGATTCTAGTACTGGAAATACTAATGTATCCTCGCAGGCGAGAGGAAGCGGAACACTCGAGAAAATGGACGCCAAGTCCGATGGAGGAGGAGGAAGGGGTACTGGACCTCTCAGGGGGTGGTTCAATGGACAACTCGAGACTCAATACGCCTGAGAAACCGCCAAAGGAGCCTCTTCAGCAGCAACAACAGACGCTGCACGCACAGCAGAAAGCGGCTGTACTACCGATGCCCAACTTCGGTCTGGTGTTTGTGGAAGCGCTGGCGAGAATGGCCAATTCAGGCATCGCTCCTACCACCGCCTCTCCTTCCAGTCTGCTTCAGACACAACAGCAGCTGAAGCCGATGACAGCACTTACTCTGCCTCATTCTCCTCCACCTGCCAAGAGAGATGCGAGTCAGTGGCCGTGGTGGTGGTGGCGGAGGTCGGTCGTCTTCTGGTGTGGGGACTGGATCACGGACTGGCAGGCGGTTCGCGTGCAACCTGTGTGAGGAAGCGACGTTCGGGAGTCTGGGCGAGTTGGAGCGGCACACGCGGGCGACACACGGGTCGTACGAGTGCCACGAGTGCCACGCGCGTTTCACGCAGCGCTCGAACCTGCAGCGCCACGCCCTGCGCCACG
Organism: Anomotaenia brevis; assembly: GCA_030710315.1. Lineage (NCBI taxonomy): Eukaryota > Metazoa > Platyhelminthes > Cestoda > Cyclophyllidea > Dilepididae > Anomotaenia > Anomotaenia brevis. The sequence continues at coordinate 47,933 of JAUOZQ010000326.1, forward strand.
TGGGCTTCAAGCCCTTCGGTTGTCGGTTGTGCGGTCGTGCGTACTACCGCAAGGACCACCTGATGCGCCACATGGTGGCACTGCACCCGGACCTCCCAACGCCCGCCAGCCACCAACACGTGGAGGTGCGCCTCACCTCAGCCGAAGCCCTCGACTTCCTCCTCTCCCACCGCCGCCACCAGCAGCCTCAGCAGCAGCAGCAGCAAGCGGAGAGGGAGGAGGAGGAGGAGGCGGAGGTGGAGGAGCAGTGACGACAGGCGGAGATCCACCACCACCACACCGACGCCCACCTCGTATCGTTGGAGGCCACCAGCGGTATCAGCAGCAACAGCAGCAGCAGCGGTGTCTCCTCAGTTCACAGCGCCAGCCCCAACGCCGACGCCGACTCCAACTCCTCGCCTCCACTCTCGCCTCACAAGTCTCTTCATCCGTGGCCTAATGCGTAGATCAAGTCCAACCCTGTGCTGGTTTAGCCAGCTCTTTCTGCACATAGTCGTCTGTTTTGTATTAGGATTTGTGTCTATGTGTTGTAGCTGGACTTTTTCTTGTCTTTGGGATTGATCGGACATGCTTTCTCGATGCTACTATTGAGTGAAGTGGTTTATTTGGTTGTGATACAAATTAATATCTTCAATTTTTTTGGGGGGTCAAATCTGTGGCAAGTGGTGTACTTCTTTATTTGAAGGCAGAAGTTTTGCGTTCGACTGAACTATTCAACTCAAATTAAAAATTCTACAACTTCACTTATTTGCACCTTT
>JAUOZQ010000327.1:0-48499 GCA_030710315.1 Anomotaenia brevis
TGGTAGGATTACCAAACGTTACTCGAAATAAAGGGCCACAGGAGACGCACACTTGGTAACTCCGAAGTTTATTCTACTTTTGTGCCCTCCAGTCTCGGTTTCCCGAGTTTAATCCAGGCGTTTGCTGATATCATCGTGACAGTGGGTGCATCTTGTGACTGTTTATGAATACAAGGAGGACAAACCTCTGTCTTTTCTTTGTCACCAGAAGGCTGACACGTAGGCCATTCGACTGCATTTGGCTGAGTCCCGTACGATGGCTTGAAGCAGGGCTCTTTTGTTTGGCTTTGTCGCAAAAACATATCTTTGTGGCCTTTCCTAGTACACTTGTTGCCTGTGTGATTGATGAATGCGCGTAGAAATGGAATTTTCACAAAATTTTCACCATGGTAACTTCCTTGGATGGTTTCCTCATTTGTTGGACCGCTCCGAGCCCTTATACACAATGATGTGCTTTCTGCATTGAACACCAAGATATTTTGACGTCGAACCTAGGCATCGGCTAAATCTTGGCCATGAGTTGGGCTCGAACAGAAGATAACTCAGCCTTCTTAAGGCCTAATACAAAAATAAGACTCTGTAGTTTATGATACGAGAAACGGCTGAAGTGGAACTCAAAGCAGAGTTATTTGACTCTGGTTTTGTAGTCTCAAATGCTTTATCCAGGCTCTATCGCAACTTTGAAGTAGCGGAAACGCCTGAAAATAAGATACAAAGAACTGTAATAGTCTCATCGAATGAGACTTTCAAGGAATGAGTTTCCAGGGAAAGATTTAATTAGTAAAGGGTTCCTATGCATGCATTACGAAGACGTCGTAAGAGTAGACGATTCTTTGTCTATTCCTGCAAGTCGGAAGACATTAATTCTGGAGACCGCTGTACCCATATTTGGAAATTGATCCTGAGGATGGATTGAAAATCGGGATCTAGTCAACGATTTCTGCTAACACGAACCATTCCAATTTGCTGAAAAGCACTCAAATATATCTCCAGTGACAACAAAACTAATCAACTGCTCACAAGGTGTGAGCCCTACACCAGTCGAAAACGATGCGTTACTTCTAGTACAACCACCTTCTAAAAGCGACAAGCCGTTTATTTTCTAATCCTAACTCTAACTCAACAATCTCAGACCCAAGAAGACTGAATGCTTAAACATTAGAAAACTGCCTTCGATAAATACGCTTAATCCGTGCTAATGAGATCTTGTTGAATCTTGAGAAGCCTAGTTAGGGGAAGGGTTTTACTGTCGTAAAATGAAGTTTTGAGAAAGAGATTTAATTATTTTTACTAGCATTTATTTTTCAATTATTTCAAATTACCAACTTGATTATTGCGTTTTCGACTATTCGGACTTGAAATTTTGTGAGCATAGTGAAGGCAGTTTTGTATGGTGATCAACTTAGCATTGACGTTGCAACGCTGTTGTCGCGCGGACGGTAGGTTGGCCAAGTGTACAGAAGCTGAGATGAATATAGTTGGAACGAACGGCTAGAGATAAGATGGCTGGCCGCCTTATTGTTTATTTAACTATTAGAAGCTGGAAATTCAAGAAAGCATCGGAAATGTCCACAACTCATCGTTTTCCTTTGACAATTTTTAACGTTGTGGAAAAATGATAAAGAACAGGAGGGGGGAAGTTGCAAAAGTAAAAATTTAACCATTGTCGTCAAAGAAAACTTCATTTTTTTAAGTGCAGGCGAGAACGTCTTAAGTTATTGCTAATCATCTCACTTTGCAAGTTGAATCTGTTGTTTCAAAATGAAAATGCTGCCAACAGGACGAGCATTACGGTGTGTCAAATATGTATTTAGGACTGTCTGAGTTGGTAATATGGCTGGGATAGGCACTACACTAGTGCACTACTACTGTGACGGAAATTTGCACTTTAGCTCCTTCATTGTAGTTCAAAATTCACCGTGTAAAAATAAAAGTCACATTGCATTTCATATCCTTAAACGAGGTCCCTGTAATGGAACTTGTCCCTAAACATTAACGCAAGAATTTCAACGGAGATTTTGATTTGACTGTGGTGTATAGAATAAGCTAGCAGCACTGTATTTTTAGGGCAAATACGTTATTCCCAACTTATTAAATGCAAGAATATAAGTCAGTTAATATTACAAATATATTTATATGCTTTTACAAAGATTTTGGTGTAAGGCCGACATTTTTTAAATTTTCCGTTGGTAAGCGAAATTCATTTTCTTAATCTGACAACCATGAGAACGTTTAAAGCAACATTTTTACAGAATTTTTTGAAACGGTAGCAGTAAATTAGCTTTCGGATTGATATAACTCTTTCTAGAGTGATCATTTATTGGTATGTGACCATTGATTAGTAGGGGTATTGCTTTATACATCCTACAATAAGTAAACGCGGTTGTTAAAAGAAAAAATAGCTGGAATTGCGGCTCAAAGTGAACCAAAGGTATCCCAAATGAAATATGTTCGGACTCTTACTGTTACTAAATATACCAGGGCTCAAAAGGGCGTTTTCTATCTAATAAGGAATGAAGAAATTTTTATCTATCATATAGTCAACAAAAAGACTCAGTATCCATCATTGCCACTACCACCAGATTAGCTGAAGCATAATTTCATTTTTGAATCGCACCTTTAAAATGGAAAAAGCAGTAATTATTTACAAAATTTTCAGAAAAACACTGTTTCTGTCGCTCTAACGAATCAGTTTAGATTCAAAACAGTAATTTATAATGTTAGGACATTAAATGTTAGAAATCAAGGTCATATACTATCACGTGACGTGTGGTTTTCTGACGCCCAAAGAAATGGAGTTTACTATTTTTCCTCAACTTTTTGACAATATCTCGACAATATAATTGATCACACTGTCCACAAAATCCATTTTGCCACCTAGTAAAACAAAATTATCGATTAATTATAATTGGTGTCCATTATGTGTTTCGTCCCCATCTAGCAACTGTCCCTATGTGTAATAGACCGATTGGTTTGCCACCCAGACATCAGATAAATCAACTACGAGAGATGACCCAACGGTGCCATGGGAAGGCGGATCCCTGCCTAGAGCTAAAGGGCGTTCTACATGACAGCTGGTGGTGGTCGGGGTGGTGGAGGGCAAAACCCCTTCGATATCGATATCCGTCTCTCATTGAACGGTGGAACCACTGAGGCCATAGCTCCAACCACCTCGAGCCATGTAACTGTGGTTGACGGTGAAGCCGAGCACAAGAAACTTTGTCGGTGTGTTCTCGCCAAATTCCTGGCCCCACTAAGTCAGTCCCACTACTTCCTTATTGTTCGGTACACGAGATTATTGATCGGCAATCCTGCTTGCTTATATTAGTGCAGATAGCATCACCAAATACAATGCAAGTAGTATGAACTATTTAATTATGCAACAAACGGACCACGGTACCCTAGTTCTTCTAGATATTGTTAAATCAATTAATGCGACCTTAAAGTTGCATATCCCGAATGGTAATCAGAACCTCCGCGACGAAGTTGGTTGGACAGCGGTGAGTAGAAATCTTCAGCTAAGGAAGCCTGATTTTTTGTAAGGCCAAATAGATTTGCGTGTGTAAAGGGAGTAGGATCATAGCTGAAAATGCAGTGGAAATCACCTCGGCTGAATTCTCTTCACCTGCTGCATTCGTGAATTAGCCAGTATTGAAGAGCAATTTGAACAATTCCTAACGGTTTCATTCTAGGTTTGAAAGGAATACGTCGGGGTCACGCTATAATTCTAACTTGGTGTTCAAGGTCAATTCGGCAGTTTCATCAAGAAGCAAAAAGTTGCAGCTTCCTACGTAATGTAACGGATTTAAATTAGCACTCAGCAAACAGGAGAAGTGCACTGCACAGTCTTTAGCGCCTACTACAGCCTCTATCAAGTTGATTTCAGACTTTCCAGCACGGTGACTGACCCTCTCGACGGCAGCGGCAAACTATGCGTACTAGTTTATCTACTGGTTAGGATCTGGTGTGTTAGAAGGAGGCCAAACATTGGGGAACTTATGTGATCGTCGAAAAAGGCTGACAACCGTTTCTGTGTGAAATTTTTTGCTTGTGACACCTGTATGAATTGCTGAAAAGGTCTCGACTGAATGACCACCAATAATCTGTTACATTGTTTTCTTCGAGACACCGCATCCGCATTTGTTGTCTCTACTCTAGGATTGTTATCTCAGTGCTCTGGGGATAGCATTGAGCGGCGATCAAGCTCTGTGTGCGGATACACCTTTCAAACATCTGGAACAAACAACCATGTATATTTTCCAAATAAATGTTTTGGAACTTGCCAGGATTAGACACTAGTTACCTCTTGGTACACTGCAGTAACCAGTTACAATAAAGAAGCTCTAAAACGGAAGATTCCAGTCCTATGCTTGTTTTGCCGTATTTAGCCAGAAAGGATTATTTGAAGAACCTAATTCAACAGAATCTTTGGTTCGTGAACCAGCTTTGTGATGCAAAAAGCACGGGAAATACATACTACTTGTCCCCCAACCACGCATTCGAATGCGCGCACATGCGACTCGAGTGAAAACAGGCGGCTGTTTGAGCTAACAGTAAAGGAGAGGAACAATTTGACCTCACGACTACTTGCTAAGAGGAGCAATAAAACTTACTCATACTTTTATCCATTACCTCCAATTTTATGGACTTCGGTGCCTTAGAGAATGAATAATGCGGCACTTGCAAGGTTAGGGCGTTTCCAATGATAGCTCTCGAGTACTTGTATGAATTAAGATAAATTAGGGGTGATTTTAGCACTAGATGACCCTAAAACATGCTGTGTGGGGCGTTTCAGGTCCATTTCAGGCATTTGGAGGTCCATTGATTTGGCGCTTCGATAGTTCCAAGACAAAAAATATGCAGTACTTTAGAGAATTATTGCACTATGGAAGGTTGTCACTTTTTTAGACTTTGGACTAGGAGATATCATTAGTGGACCAAATCATGCATTCATAAATCATTAAACCCGAATAGTCGTAGTGCCTGGATCCTTTTAATTATATTCATGTTTGTGAGCAATGGCAAACCCAATCATGCATGCCCTTTCAATGTAAAATGCACTCCATCAGGTGCGTATGTGATGCACAACGCGTAGATTTCTAATTGTCTTGGGCTTAGAACTATTAAAAGAATATACAACAATGGAACAGATCTAGCATCTTACCATTCGGTGATGTAATCTAACGTATATATGCGTAAAATAATCACAAATTGCCTAGTCATGACTTGTGTTCCGTCGCCAGAATAGGCATTTACAAGGCCTTACGGCAGCGCAGCCACGGTTTTCCCTTACCTTGGACGCTATGTGAGGTTAAAAACCTGAAGAAAGTGCAAACCACTTTAGACTCACAAAATGGCCCAATTCTGTAGGATGAAGTGACTAAAACGCATTTCCAGACGTCACTTTAACACCGAATTGCGTGGACGGAATATGCGTGCATCTTTCATGTCCAAACTTTACGAGCGTTGTCCGAGTCGGCTGGTGGCGGAATCCACCTTCTAGCAATGGTAGAAAGCCTCAGCTGACTATTCACATTCTCTCTAATATCTGTTCTTAGTTGCACAACAACTAGAAAGACTCGTTCAATTAAGTAAATACCACCAGCGTACAGATTGCAAAACCTCAAACTAGTTGACAAAGACGTGTTCAAATCGATAAGCAATAAATAATCAATGCCAAAATTTCCGAGGCTTCTTTCTACCTTCATACATCTCAATTGCTCTCAAATCTTTCACAATCACAGTCTTTACCATTGATACGACAAATCTACATTTATGGGTTAAAGACTCACGTAACATTTGCCATATCCCATTCATTGCCACAAGGTTGTACCCTTAAATACGCAACTTCTTCAAGGTAACTCTAAGTTATCATTTACGATTCTGAAGCTTCTCATCTTGAATAACTCTTAGGTTTCTACAAATTTGAAATACAATACACGCTTCAATAATTATGGGTCAACATTTCAACCATCAAAGGTCCTACCATAAATGAAACACCCTTATCAGTGATAGTCAAAATATTGAAGGTAACTGTAGTGTACAAGAATAAGTGAAACTAGGTCACTGAAAAAAATGATGTTCATGCAAGCGTAACTGCCACATTCATTGAAAAAGGTTGTTACAAAACTAAGTTGAAATAAATGCACAATCAGGCCTACTTCAGCCAAATTAATCTGCAGGTTTTGCAATAACTTATCTTATTTCTGTGCCTGTATCAACACATCAGCATATTTATGTGTTGATCTTTTCATAAAGTCATTGTGAATAAAACATTCATGGCATAAAAGTATATATAATGAGCTATCTATGCAGCTGTAAACCAATTAAATAACCTAGCATGTTTCAGTGCTCTAATTATCAAGCTGCAAAACATTATATAAACGGAACCTAGGCAAAGTAACCCAAAATCCAATGTATTCTTAGATTTCTAAGCTACAAAATTTGTGATTTTTTTAAATTTTAGATTGTTCTGTGCAGCAAATGCCTATGACGACCTATCCGATTAATTCTATTCTGCAGCATTATTTACAAAAATTGCATATATTTTTGTTATATCCCTTATTAAATAATGCATTTTAATGCTTGGAACGGCCGTTCGTGAAAAACGATTAGGACTTGTCTTTGAATCTTCAGTGTCGCTTATTGTTTGGTTTTATCGATTATAAGGCGCATCAGCGATTTAATTACCTTTAAGTTGTAATGTCAAAGCGAGTCACTGGATGGGTTGCCTGCCCTACGAGCACCAACAATTTGGTCTCTATTACAGGTCTCCCATTTTTTGCAAGGTTTTAACCAGTTTTTAAGCATCTCTAAAAGCAGTTACCTTAGGAAACATGGGAAATTTTAATTGTTGTAACAGTGTTCGGTGCTTCCGCTACTTTCTTCAACATCTTCACAACGCCCTAACTTGTATCATGAAAATACGCCTATCCAAAACTCACTAGCTACTACTAATAGACAATCAGTAGTTACTCTTAACCCTGTTCCAACTAACCCATCGACCAGGATCTTCACTTGGAATTTCTCATAGGTAAACGAGGATCTAACGCAATTACAATCCATTTCCAAGCACTCCATTCACGGTTGTGATTTCCGTTGTTATAAAGGTCAACGCAATCTACAAAATACATAGAACTCGATTTACCACAAAGAGGATAATAAAGTAACAAAGTAGCGGTGTTCATTGATCCGTATCGTCGGTAGTCACTTCTCCGAGAGCGCTCCCGGAAACGCAAACCCTGTAGGCACCGATCAGGAGTTTCTAGAAGATCTCGTACTCCAAGATTGGAAAAAGGAACTAGTTGTGCTGAAACCTCAGGCCGGCTAGGAAGAACCACGTTTGTCTTACATACAGCCAAACGTGCTCTAAAGAGGAAACTTTGTACCTCCTGTCAAACTGGTGTACTACCCTATAGATGGAGTTTTTGGGCCTGCCTACTAACCCAGCAGCTATAATCACACTTTTCCGACTGTCTTCCCTGCATAGCCACATGCGCTCTAAACTGTTCCCGCTGCTTCTACCTCATACTTCTCAATGCAAATCACACAAAACGCCGGTCCACAGCCTCCTACGTCATCATCAGGAAGCGACCCGTTAAATACCGCTAAAATAAATCAAGTTTATTAACACCTACAACCGCGGACTCCACTGGGGCCTCCGGCGTTTTTCGGTCTCGGTGGCGGTTATTGCAGTGATCCTGCTTCTTGATCCCTTCGTGACCTGACAGTACTATCGCACCGACAGCAATTGGCACCCAGTAGTAGATCGCATCAACCCCATTTACCGATAAATTTAGTCTACCCTAACTAAAACACCACCAGCCTTGGTAGATTCTTGGATTTTTACACGACTAAAGAAGAGCGTGTCTGACAAAAACTTGTCTACTCGCACCCTACCTACAAATGGAAAGAGATTGAGAGCTGAAAGACCATTAGATATCTTACCTCAAACGCAAGGTAATTGTTAAATTTTGGAGCAGTAGCCACGAATTTCCCTTGTTCTAGCGTCAGTCGCTAGACTGCTGTTTTAGGATTCTCTTTGACATTGTTTTACCTGAAACATTTTGATGAGGAAAATTTGGCCCGTAACGAGCATATTGCTGGCATGCTAATTTTTCCACGCTTGCAATCGGATGTTGACTTTATAACTGGACACATTCCTCTTCAGGGTCATTCTAGACCTATGTCTCATCAACTTAAGGCTTTTGTTAGTAATGCGAACATATGCATGTTTTTACTTTAAAGTGTGCAAAACATATTCTTTTCTCGGGTCTTAATGAATAGAAGTTAGAAACGCATGCTGCACTACTTCCAAATGGAAGAGCCAAATAATATGACAACAATGTTGATAAATTTATTTTTAAACACAGTCAGTATTTACCTGCCTTTTCAACCGCATATCAAACAGATAATTTTTATTAATTTTCGTTTAAATCTTAGCTTTAGCAATATTTGTGCCTTGAAACATTAAATCTATAAATTTCAGGTATGAATCTATATTATGTTATGGGTAATCTCGCCACAAGTAGATACTTCATTACTTTATTTTATGCATGAATATGTTAAGAACTGATTGACACGTACCAGTACAAAACGACGAGAAGACCCGTACTGTGGTCACTTATACATATTCCTTAAAACATAGTAACATATTTCGGATTGTCGATGCAGTGAACTGGGCTCATTAGGTGCTGACTTAGTACCAATATGTAAACCGTTGTGAGTAGAAACCACATTTCCAGACATTCAAACCCACAATGTAAAATCAAAGGATAAACCGACACATACTAGTTTGTTAGAAGCAGTTACGCCATGTATTCATTCGCAAAATAGCAAATTTTTTTGGCTTGCACACGTTTACGAACTAACAGAACCCTTAAAATGATGAGTCATAAGTTTAAATTAACCCTGAAGAAGAATGAGATCGTTCATACTTACACCATAACAACCAGTTAAAAACAATCAGTTGAAACATTCGGCATGCCGAAAAAATATCCGTTTGTAACAAACAAGATTTTCTTTATCACAATATTTCAGGTCACACAATTGTAAAGCTACTGCTCTAAAACTTAACATTAGCCTTCAGGGGACGAGGAACTATACTGAATCCACAATCGACTTTACTCTTTGCTTTATTTTCTTCACCAGTGACTCTAACATGATTGCTGTATGGATGGTAACCAAATTAACCACGGAAATTGTGTTTATTGAGCAAAAATGCGTTAATGGTGGTAATACGTTGGAAATTAGATGGAGACAAGGTGGATAGTGTACAGGACTATCATTTCAATACTGCTTTCGGTTACATCAACTAAATTCGGTTGCTTTTCGTCTCATGCGGCTATATAAAGCATTATCATGGTATTTGAAAAAAACAATCAACACAATCAAGAAACATCATAAATGAACCACTGCTGTTACTTAAAGACAACGTTGTCACTGGTTTCCCCATCTAAGTCTGTTCCGCTAACAATAAAGTGGACCCTACTTGAGAACAATCATATTGGACCATCGGCTCTAAATATTGCGAGTTTGCTAATAAGGACGCTCATAGCACCGCAGCACAATCAGGATTATACCCTACAATTTGGACATTTTTTCATGCTTCCTACATCGAGGTTGTAAGCATTCCACCATGTTAACTTGCCATCTGACATATTTTGTTTGTTTACGAAACTCCCAGTGATGATGTGATGACGATGTTGAGGCATCAGTGGAGAGTTTTGTGTCCGAGATCACCAGATAAGAGGTCAAGTGTTCTTGTCTTCCTCATTATTTCTAGGTTGTATTTATCAGCTGAGTCGAGTGTAAATTGATTTATGAGAAAGGACTTAGTATTTTACCAGTTCCACCTCTAATGACCCAACCCGAAATGCAACATACAGTTCTACGACACATTGTGCCGTCAATGACATACCACTTTCTTTGCCCATCGAATTTTTCATGGGTTATTTATTCCCTCGATAGTGCTTTCCCCAAAATGCCGCCAAGTCTATTTTGTTAGGAATTACCACCAAAGTTAATGCGTGAATACGAATTTTTAATGAAAAGCACAGAAAGCGTTATTTTGACTGCCTCAATGTGCGGGAAGTAATGCTTGTCGCATCATTGCCTGATTCACTGTGTTAACCAATGACTGTCGGCCTATTTAAAGTGCAAAGCATTGAATGAAAGTGACACTGAAATTGCAATACCCTGGTTATTAAGAAAACGAAACACAATGATGACAAAATTCATGTAACTAAAGTCAGTCGCTAGTCAAACCAATGAATCATATTGCTATGCGATTACTTTTCAAATATTAGCGCCGGGGAAGTTGGCTGACTTGGCTTCCTGCCTGAAAATCTGTGAAGTCGAAATCTTTTGCCGCGCCTGGATAGCGGATTTCGCTTTGAGCCAGGAAATTGAATTGGGGGCTGCGTAAGACCACCGTCGCAAGTCTCACAAAAATCAGCATTGGGAAAACTAGATTACAAATTAGACGAGTCATGAAGGCGGCGTTTTATTTAAGAGGAGACATACACGTGGGTATAGTTATTTAGTTATTTAGGCGTCGCTTGTAAAGCTACAATTACTCGAAGCATTCCACTTGTTCTAAAGCAATATTTAATCACCCTCAGATAATTTTAGGGTCGAGCCAAAGACTTAAGGTTCCAGGACGACTGTCGAGCAGCCTACGATGGAACTCGGATGAGCTCGAGTGCCTTTCGGACGAACAGAGATGCCTGTCGCAAAGCTGCAGCTTTACTGTGAGTACTTATCCCTTTAAAAATTCCTTTTTAACTCTCAAAGTTACACTTCTTTGGATCAACGTTTAGAGCCGCGGTGCATCAGCGGAACCTGGAGAACTCGCAGCCTAATTGGGCCCTGGCGACGCATTTACACGCTTTCTTTTCTCCTATTTCTCTAACGACTGTTTATAAAACGCAGATTCGTGTACCCAAATCCTTCTTTTGGGGATCAGTAAAGTCGTTGGTGCTAGTCAACTTTTCGCGTCCTTGAAAAAACCTCGCTTTGTGGGGCAAGAGAGTGTGCGGGTTGGGGTTGAGTCATAAAGCCACTCATATTTGGCGTCTGTCTGTGCGATCCGGTAAACGAGGTAGATTTTGGAGAAGCGAACTTCATCGATTTCTGATTTGGGTGTCTCGCGCGTATCTTTGCGACGCTACAGGTCATTCTTGTCCACGATTTAGGTGGGGTTCTAAAAATCCATTCGTGAAGAAGAAAACGAAGAGTAAGAAGAAGAAGGGTTGGACGTTTTAACGAAGTCGCTGAAACAACCAAATAAGTATCATGAACAATAATGCAGAAAACACTATCTGTATATCAATGGAAAATTCATTGTGCTAACCCATTTGGATTGTTTTGAGAAATCGTTGCAACTCACTCGCGAGACGACGACGTTGATCTGACATGCAAACTAGGGTATTTGCAGTCATTAGACAAATATTTGGCAAATAAGTTTGAACTGTACAACGAACTGGATGGCTTTAATGACATCGAAAAAAGGGGATTCTTATTCGAACAGAAAACATGGATTCACCTTCGCTTAAAAATGGGCTTCCCTATTTGAAACCACTCAGATTGAGATATAATAACTCTCTTTTACGGTAGGCGGAGGCCTAAGTCCCAGTGTTGCGAAGGTAGGTGAAAAGACAATGCAGATTTGGCGAATCGATACAACTCGCTGGCAAGTTGATGATGTGGATATTTTCATTAACCGGACGAACCTTTGATAAAGCATTTTGTTGGGTTTGTCTCACTAATCACATTTAAAATATTGTAGGATTTAGTTCTTAAATATCTGAAGCAATTACTCATACCGGAATGTGGTATCTCTTTTCCTAAAAGCTACCTGAAAGCAGTTATCACGGGCCCTTTTCCAAAGAAAAATGATAAATGTCCAATGTTTATTTGAGGAGTGTGTTCAAACATTTTGATAGTATCCTGGCCTGTATCCTTGGGAAGCATGTGCTCCTCCCGAGACCACCCAGATTTGGTTTAGCGCCAAATAGATGGAAAGGTTGGTGGGGAGGAGTTCACGCCTTGCTCCCTCGGACTCAAAAGTACACTACTCAATGGAGAATGACTAATTACATATACTCAGGCATTGCAACTCCCACCCCACTGCTCCACTTATCAACTAAGACCACCCAGACATGATCTAGCACCAAATCCATTACAGAAGTCTGGAATTTCAGCGATAATTAAATTAAGCTACCTATATAATTTATATTTTTCATAAGGAACTATTCAAGCAAATCCCTCTCTGGAAATTCCTATTGCTCTTTCAAAGCTTTTTGGTTGTCAGTAAATGGTACTAATTACAATTTCCTTTCGAAATGACTATGGAAGACCCATGTTAACAAAAGTCGTATACACTTCTACCTAAACTTCAACCCCAAGCATAACTGGACATTTCTTAATAAATGTCACCAGAAGCGAGGTCGTGAATTGGCGACAGTCGTCGATAAGCAAATTTGCGAGGAAACACAGTACAGCAATCGAATATTCAACTATTTCCATTAATGGGGGGATCCCATATGCAACTCCTATCACCCTTTAAACCATGGCATGTTTGCAATTTGTCTAAAGGAGTAAACCGCAAGGCCACTAAACCCGCGCCACTAACCAACTTGACGCTTTCACCCTCTCCTCGCCCTACGTTGCTCCTGGCCACTGTTGCTAAGGCCTGTCTGCTTGAGCTATTCAGCAAGGAAGACTGCAGTTGAAATAAACAAGGCACTTTATCTTAAAGTCATTTAGTTAGCCAATATACGAGGGCGAGGTTAGAAATCTAGGTTATTGGGTGCATAGAATATACAGCATATATTTAGATTGGGATGTTCACGTACACCGCCAGACGAGGTACTCTGGCGTACTCTTCAAAGGCATTTGGGAGAATGAAGGCTTCTCGATTGAGATTTTCCTGACTGGAAAGCCAACTCAGGCACAAACACACTCATCTCCGATCTCTGAGTGGGGTGCGTAGCAGTCGTCTAGTCTTTGCCGTACCTCAGCTGCACTTGGACGATCGGAGGCCTGGAAACGTAGGCAATCGCTCTGTAATTTAAGTGTCCATTGGAAGAACAAATTTCTGGTGAAAGTAAACGCAAAAGAGCCTCGGAACTCTTAACAGACTCGAATGGCTTCCGAGTCTCAATGAAGAACATTTGCCACAAAAGTAGTCCAATCTCCCAGATGTCCGAGGAGAGGTAGAAAAGCTGTTTGGACAGAGCTTCGGGAGGTAAAATGCGGAAAGGGAGCCGTTTGGAAGAAGTGACAATACAGATAGCACCCACCGGAAGTCGCCTGATGTTGACAAGTGCCATCAGAAAAATCCTGTGGAGACTCCACAGTCACTTCTAACCCAAAGTCTTATATTTTAGGATCGAACCTCGTGTCGAGGAGGATATATTAGGCTTCATCATGATACCAATCTCTTTCATTGAAAAAACCACCTAGTTTCGAGAAACATAGCTACACTCACCCTCATGTTAGTGCTCTGGCGAATTCTTCCTCTTCTTGGCTTTAGACTCCACATTCAATCTGGGGTAGTTGATTCCTCTAAGAAGAAGCTTTACACCTCTGCTTTCGAAAACATTTCTCGTTACTTGCATTTTGTAGCTACTCTGCAAAAGCTCTTTGCACATTTAGAGTCCCACATTGAATTTTTCAATATTCTATACTCATTAAAGGTACGGAAAAACATGATGCACTATTGCCACTTTTGAGTGTATGAAAGAAAAAGAATTTGAATAAGGAGATTATTTGTGATTTTAATTACTATAGAAAGAAAAGTTATTGAGTATTATTATCTACTTAATGTACCATCAGGGGAAAATCGTGTGCGAAAAAAAGGGATTGGCTAATAGGCTGCATGGTGTGGCTAGCTTTAACTAGCAAATCGCATAAACACCAGAGATGAACTCACCTTACAGCATAGTGCAAGCATGATCACGGGGGACGACATGTGACGGGCGCATAATCACAGTGTCAGAGAACCACTACTGCATTGCTATAAATTGGCGACAGAGCCTTTCTAAAAATGGTAGTTATTCAACAAAAACAGGTTTAGGTTAATAGAAAAAATCAAAACAACACGCATTCGAAAAATAGCCAAAGCTGCCAGACATTGGTGCCCGTGGATGTCTAGGGCACGTCGCAACAAAACCAAAAAGAGAAATATCCGAACACCGTATTATTGACATGGGGCAATTTAGGATAACAAATTTTAAGCAATATACTGTTGTATAGCTGTGTGACTCATCCAGATGCAACCAATCAGCAAGACGCCCAGTAGCCGATTGGCTGGCTTCAATGCTCCGAGCACACCGTGGAGAAATCGCAGTGCGTCTGTGGTTAAGGCGAGACGTGTGCATAGTCTTCACATTCACGACTCCATTCCAGTAGCAGTGTGTCAGTACTCCATGGAATCTATCAACAGTTTAACCAACTTCAGTGTCAGTGACTCACGAGATCGAACAGATCGGTCGGAAGCAGGTATATTTCTAGGCATGCAGGTGCTCAAATAAGCAAATTCAAGTGGTGCTTATCCACTCGTTTTTTTCCTTCAGACAGTAGCTTTGGCGACAGCCTCTCAAGCAGTAGCAGATCCCAATCGGGACTGCAAGCATCGACGAGCAGTGGCATTGACACGTCGAGGATGTTGGTGACGACGGCGACGTTGCCTGTCAGATTTCAGGAAGAAGAAGAAAGTCAACAAGGGCAGCATTTTAGTGTAGTCCACTCTACACCAGTGCTGCAATGGAGGAACCGCATTTCAGTGGAGGGGAGAGAAGGAGAGGGTAGCAGAGCAGTAAGAGTTACGCACACCAATGCAGCCGGCGAGATCACGAAGAGGAGGAGAAGAGGGAGGAGAGGGACAGGGAGGCGTGATAACGTGTGCCCCGACTCCTCGAAGGCCTTCAACTGCGCCTCCAAGCTGTTGCGCCACCGTCGCGTGCCTATCGGCGAGAAGCCCTTCCACTGCGCGTGCTGCGACAAGGCATTCGCCACCCACTTCCTCTTCCTCCTCCCTCTACAGTGTGGCAACACTGAAACTTTCGTTTATTGTCCTTCCGAATCTACCACATAGCCTGCCCCCTGACAATTTTGAAACATTCCACTTCGTAATAAAGAACTGCAAATTCTATGCTGTATATACGAGGGAATGAAGCATGTCAGAGGGTATATATCCAAAGGTATTGAAGGGGTTTCGTCTAGTCATTTGAATAAATGGGAAGTGCTTATTTTTCAATTTAAGAAGCGAATCGGGGGAGACAATGTATTTTGTGTAAATTCGACTTCGTTAAACGGCATTTCTGGTGTAATAGTAGTAGTTTTTCATGTGTTTAAGAATCAAACGGAGATCCTGAGTAAAGAAGGAGGGCCCCATTTCTATTAACAAATAACCAAGTAAAGAACATAAATTGATGCCAAAAGGTCGTACATCCCTTACCGACTACATCCGAGGTATGACTAGTAATCAACTAACTTTAATGTAAAACTTAAATGAAATATGAAATGAACATACCCAACTCAGGGTCAAACTGTTGAGATGACGAGGAGGTTAGAGGGTGGTGACTCATTTGCCATAGCAGAAGTCATTGGAATAAAGGGAGCTCCGATTGGCCAGTGACCCAAGTAACTTCCCGACTCACCGACCGTCCAGCACAGCTACGAACAACGCATATTGCACACATCGACCAACTGTTAAGAATCAAAATGCCCCAAAATCATCATCTACTCACCAACAAATCAAGGAAGACAGCTCCAAACAAAACCAATTGACTGCAACAATTCCCCATCGTTAGACCAGGACACCTAGGAGAGGCTGCCATCAAAGCCATAAATGCTTATCAAATGCAGCTGCCCCTGAGTGCTCTTCCCAGTCTTCTTTGGCAGAAAAACAGCCTGGATGTTAGGCAACACACCACCCAGAGCAATGGTCACACCGCCAAGGAGCTTGTTCAACTCCTCGTCGTTGCGGATGGCCAGCTGTAGGTGACGTGGGATGATGCGAGTTTTCTTGTTGTCACGGGCGCCGTTGCCAGCGAGCTCAAGCACTTCAGCAGCCAGGTACTCAAGCACGGCAGCCAGGTAGACTGGGGCGCCGGCACCATCACGCTCAGCGTAGTTGCCCTAGCGCAGAAGACGGTGCACACGGCCCACGGGGAACTGCAGACCGGCGCGAGCAGACCTGGTCTTGGCTTGGCGCGAGCTTTGCCCCCCTTTCCTCCTCCGCTCACGGTATCTTAAACCAGAAAATGTGAACGATCAGTCTGCTTAGTGTTCAGACTATTCGCTATGATATGCGTATGATTCACAGATGTCAACAAACTTTTCATTGGTTTCTGGCAGGCTCCTGAATATGATTGGCTGTTGTAAAATTTACAACCATCCTAATGGCTGCCAGAGTTATGGCGGCTTTTGAAGTTTTATAAATAAGTAAGTATGCCATCCGTGTATTTTTATCTAAAGTGGCAAAGCTGTACATTGGGTTTGTTAATGGACATTTCATATTTGTGACAAAAGACCGGAAGTGTAACTTTAGATGCCCAGAACTCCTACAATCTTTGGAAAAAGGGTTTCATATGTCCATACTCCAACTTTGATGGCCCCGTTTTTGTTCTTGGCCTTATAAATGTGGGTTTCAATGCGGATTATGCAGCATTTTAATTTGAGATTTCATAACCTCAAAAATATAGAGCAATTTTATGTTTGTGAAGTGAAAAATTGTCCTAAAAATTATCTCCGATAATAATGTGAGAGTGGACCATAAACCATCAGTTGTAAAAAGATGCTTTGAACATTTCAAAGTGAAGCGAAGTAACTTCTGTTTAAGAGCTACTCCTAACAGACTTGGAATTATACTTTTCACTTACGCCTAAACCCCTTTTTGTGAAAGAGTATAACCATCGATTTTCCTAACCTAAAATCAAACAGTGGAAATTGGCCACAGTGGCATTGATTCTGACTCCATTGAAACAACTTAGAGTACTAGTGGCCTGATCTAATTGCTTTCATAAATTTTGTGGGTCCCTTGTACAGTATTTTAAACTCAACAGCTATTGAAGTATTTCACTGAATTCGATAAATAAGTAAAATCATATGAATTAGAAGTTTTGTTCATAAATGTCTTCTACAATTTTTTGCAGTGTCGATATTGGAAGGTACAAATTGGCGGTAAACAAAGAACTCGTATTACTGACTCGGTCTTAATTTTGATTGGCTCTTACTGTGCCTCCTAATGAATGTGTG
The DNA here is from genome assembly GCA_030710315.1 of Anomotaenia brevis. NCBI lineage: Eukaryota > Metazoa > Platyhelminthes > Cestoda > Cyclophyllidea > Dilepididae > Anomotaenia > Anomotaenia brevis. The sequence continues at coordinate 17,266 of JAUOZQ010000327.1, forward strand.
AGCCTTGAATACTTCGCTTTAATTGGTTCAAACAATGTGAGTCCGAGTCAATCCACTTTTACCGCGTGGCCAATTTATTGATCTCATCGGAGATGACTCACGCAGTGTGTATTGCCTAAATACACAGTAAGATGCCCCTTCAAAGTTTGAACAACTCTGGATTCATAACAACCGTTGGAATATAACAATGCAAATATGAGGACTCAATCGCAGTGTCAAAGCAACTTTAACGAAGCTCATGGCATCAGGTAGGAAAGCATACGACAAAGTAGATTCGCTATGATGTGTACATGAATGAAATGTTAGCGGTTACTTATTCGTTTATTTATTTAGGGTTTATTTATTCGTTGGGAAAATGGCAAATATTGTTGGCTTGCACGCGTCCCCATATTAAGCAAAATCATAAGATGATGAGCCAAAAGTTTAAAATGACCCTGAAGAAGAATGAGCCGATTCATGCTTACACCATACGAACCAGACTGTTTATGATTACCGTCATTTCTGTTTCTGCAAAACTTCTTCCTCTTTGTTTACTAGTTGCGCTTACCGGCTAAGTATTCGTCCTAGTGCCAGCATCGTAGTAAGACTGTATAATCAGTTCGAAAAATGGTGATTATAAAACTTAATAAGAAAATGCATTAAGGAGAAATAAACACAGTCATGTACGAATGCACGTTGATAAAAATACATCTGAATATTAGTTTATCTCTTGGACATCGATAAATTCTAAGTCATAGTGTGTGATTTAAAAAAATAAATCACGTAAAAAAGGGTTATAGAGATAAATATAAGTCAATTGCTTTGTCGGTTTATCTCAATCAGGGATCCATGCCGATTCCTTGATCCGCTTGAGTATGAGCACCAAGAATCAGTGAGTGGGCTAGTGGGAGGAGGATTGTTGCCGACGATCCGATTGGGATGCAGTTGAGTGTGGGCATCTAGGATCAATTGGCGTGTGGCAGTCGAGGAGACTTGTGGCCTTCGAGCCGGTGTAGATGCCAATGGATAAGGAATTTGGCTGTTAGAAGACGGTCCAAATGGGATTGTATCCATGTCTTAACCTTGAGCTAGTACAGAAACAGTGAGGAATGTGGGAAATGTGCAGAGAACAGTGCCGTTATTCCAACGCAGCCGGGGTGAAGGTGGTTGAATATTGTAGCCGCTGATGGAGAAAGCGATGAATTGGGAGTGGAGGTTGAGTTGAAGTGTAGGTCAGGAGATATGGAATCTTTATTTTCGTTGAGTTGAGAACTTGGTCAGATAGATTGACCTTCTGCTGGAAAGGTCAGTGTGATTTGGCTGTAGAAAGACTGTTGTTTCAATATTCTAGCCAGTCAGGAAAGTGGACTTTGCGGCCTGATTTACTAACGGTATGGGGTCGTTTGCCGCCTTTAGCAGGCTTACTCGGAATGGATTTTGGGTGCTCTGCGACCGTTGTTGTTTGCGGGGTGTTAATCATTCTTCGAGCTGTTTTTCCAAATATGCTGGTTTTTAAACGGTCGATGCTGACTACGCGTTCTTTACCGGTTCGGTCGATTGCGAATATCTTCTCGGTTCTAGCAGTAGTAGCGATGTCCACTCACATGGTCACGCGAAATGCAATGAAGAGCCATTTTAGGCACGGATTTACGGACATGGAGAAATTTAAAGGTGTCCATCCAAAGGCTAACTGGATCATCAACCCATTTTAGCTGGTTTCTCATCTAGGGATAAACAAATTCTGTCCAACTGAGGAGGGTGACCAATCGCCGAAGATTCTCAGAACGGCTGCTCGACGTCTCGTCAATTCCCTCGACTCGCGATGACAACTTACTCAGGAAGGTTTGAGGTTTGAGTACTTATTTAGACGAATCAGGGATCTCTTGTGGTTTTTCTATGACAACACAACTGTCGCTAGTTTTCAGAGGGAGCGTTTAATGGATGAATGCACTTCAACGCTGAAATCGCCTCCCAGGCAAAGGTCTTCCGGCTCGTTATCAGATTTGCACGTGCGTTGGAGAAAAAGATTTCGAGAAGGTTTCTACCATTGAAGTTCCTAAAAGTTGGCCTTATTTGTGATTTCTATCGGTCCTAAACACAAAGTGGTTCGGAGCTCCTCTCTATCACGTCTCAGAGGCTACGAACGGATAAACCTCCAACAAATCATCGACGACAATTCTGATTTGTGAGGTAGCTACTCAGCAACCCTCTCACAAAAACCCTCGGATCTGATTGTTTTACGATGAAGCCCTTTCAAGGAAAGCGTTTGTGATGATGTATGAGGAATTTGTTGTAATAAACCTTTATTCATTATATCCTTTAACATTTTTCAAACTCATCGTCTTTGGATTACCACGGCTGTTTCTGTTATTTTGAAGAAAAATGGCCCATGAATACAAGTAAGTAGCAAGCGCTGAGGATTTGAAACGAATTCTAGACCTTCATGAGATGACCCCTGCTATGTTTGTCATCCAATCAGGCCATTGGGATTTGCTGCCGATTCTTGTTCGTCAAGGATTCCATCTTAATGGGCTCTAATGCGGCATTAAATGTCAACGACGCGATCCAAACAAGTACCAGTACACGTCCGCATTGGAGTACTTTTTCGTATCGGAGAGACTCCCGCGTTACAGTTTTCTTCAGGAAATAGACAGGCTTCTCATCTAGGGACTAGGTGTGCACAAAATCGAACTGGAGTATGTTTTTGACAAGCTCTCACGATCAATTTAAATATCCGAAACATACACGTAAGGAATGTCCTAATTTCGTCTTCTATTCTTGCGCTTTCGAGGTACGGCTTTTTTAGCTTCCATGTTAATCTTTACGACCTCGTCTAAAATGTACGACAATTGCATTCGTTTTCAGTGCACTAAATATGCCTCAGAACGGAAATCCTTCACCTACCCAAGCTCATGTAAATCAGAGCCTGAGCCTTCATCGCCTTTAAAAGGCTGGGTTTGACCAACCTATAGTGCAAAAATGCTGCAAATAATTTTACCCATTACAATGCAAACCTTTGGTGCAGTTTCTGTGGATCCAAAAACACTTTTGTTGATTTTTATTAGGCAGATTATTGGTTAAAAGACACGTTACGCGAAGCGGATTTAGATAATGCTGATATTTTTATGATCCCCAACTAGTACTATTGAATTTTTAGCGTCTTTTTTAAAGTACGAGGAACTCTGTTAGTTAAATAGTCCGATAAGAGAATGTTGCGTTAGATATTGGCCACAACAGACGGGACGCGATGTAGCTCATATTTTATTGGAAGAAGGGCAGAATCATAGCAATGACTTAAACAACTGTACATAGTTTATATACAATAACAAAATGTATATAACTTATAGTTGAAGATAGTCAGAAAATTATAGGTAAAATTATCCGAAGATGCAACATTCCTACCCTTCATTGCAAGGTGCGGTTAGTGTGACTGGAGGATTTTAGTGGGCGGTTTGTTTGTGAACTTGAATACGGCGGACGTTCCCGTTGTGGGCTGCTCGGAATAGAATACATCACAAACGGAAAGAATAAAGGTGACAAGAGATAGGAGTCCGCAATATTCTGTTGGAGAGAGTCTGTTGTACTATGCTCTTTGGCGAGTCCTTTCAATTGGTGCCCTGATTAGGTACCATAACTCCACTTTTTAACTTGAGTTCCTGATTCTACGTGATGCTCCCTAAACATCAAGATGTATCTGAAAATATTCGCGTAATTCCAGATTTAAATTTGTGAAGCCTTTATTGAGCGTGCGTGACTCAATGCGCTAAGGAACAGTTTCATCATTGAATAATGTGCTACAGTACATAATTAACCATAACTCATGACCAAGACAAATGAATAATTATCTAAGGTATATTTCACTTAAAATATATATTAGCCTCTTCGGTACGATGTTATAAAAATTGAAGAAACTTTTATTCTCCTAAATAAACTGGTTAAACATTATTAATAAAACATTAGTTGTATATATTTGCAGAATTTCATGTGTTACAAATATTCATCGATATCCCAACAGAAGCACACAAGCGAGGATTCCTCCGGAATTTATGCAATTTAAAAGAATATGTACATGCCAAAGAAGTCAAAAATGTCAAACAATCTTACAACGAAATGTTGTGACCTTAATTTAACGCTATAGACTCTCACCAAAAGACCGTAACTAGAGTACTACTGCATAACAATTACAAGGTTTTTTAACGTAAACATGACCCAAAAAAGCTATTCTTGTCAACTTCTACCACAGCCGTGTAAGCATTCTCCATTTAGTTTGACGGTTCGAGATGTCTTCAATGAGTCTCACAGCCTCTCGCAGTCCTTCTTCGAGTATAGATTTAGGATTATCCTCGAGCATCGGTGCTTATAGTGTGAAAACAGATGAAGTATGAGTTATTCATTTGTTGACGATTTAAAAATTAAACGTTTTTGAATAGATGTACTCTTTGCAAATAAATTGTTCTTTCAATCAGAGTTGAAAGAGAACGAAAAGACGTGTTCAAATCAAGACAGTTCCTACGAGTTTGGAAAGATTACTACCTACACTCTGCTGATATGAGTATATACGTGGCTAAAGGGTCCGAAAATTGCTGTTAGTGGTAAGTTCTGCACATGACAATATGAAAGACACTCCATATTGTGCGTGCGAGTGAAACCAACTTGAATGCAGCTATCTGAGTACCACAGTAGCATTTTGGAAGGAGACTTTTGAGGATGTAATTGCTGGCACTGTGTGGTTTTACGAAGCAGAGCAACTCGTACTTTACAAAAATGGCGACGCAACAAGTTGAGGTACTTCTCGAGGCTTTAAAGTGTGGATGAAAACTAGAGAAGAAATTGTTAACCAAGGCCCGATTTTCGGTCCATTCATGGACAATTTCCAGACATGGTTACAGCGGTTATCAGAAAACATGGATTTTAATTTGTCAGCCATGCCGAAATCAAGGAAGAAACGATTACTTTTACGAGACTCTCATAATTCAGGTATCGAAGCCTTAATTAATTATATTTTTCTTGGGAAACCCTCGAAACCCTAATTCGTTGAGATTATAACAGTTATAGATAGCGCATTTTCATCTGCAGTGTCTCTGAAATGCTTGTCAGTTCTTCAAAGGATATTATCTCATTCTCCGATTAAATGCCACAATTTCATTCATCTAATATAGCTTGTTGAGTGTCTCCTTTGCATTGAAATCATTGGCAACCAGAACACAAACTGATAAGGTGTAGGCGTATCCGGACTTGATGTTCATGACCTTGTGAGAAAGCCATGTGCAGTTTATGTCTAAATGATGAAAATCCCATACCCTTTTATTCGTATATAGTTTTTCACACAAGAAGGTGTTGATAGCCATTAAAAAATAGATTACTTTGTCCTCTTTCTGCAATAGATTTAGTCAGATTTAGTCCAAACTACCACCTAAGTATTAAAATATGTTACCTTCCCAACCAGTTAGCCGAAAATGTTGGAAGGGAAAAAGATGGGTAGTAAAGAATTTAACATCATACTTGGAGACAAGGTAGGTGTTTTAAACTTAAACAAATAATTTTTTCTCTGACTATTTGAAGAAACTGAAATTGCTTCCCAATCTATTAATTGTCATAAGTGACTATATTGTGTACAAATATTTAGTGATAACAGCTCGTAAGCGGGATGAATGAGGGCCCTGTCGATGGGTATCAATTCCTGCATCTCTTTGGTTGCTTGGTTTAAATGCAATGGTTATTTGGGCAAATGCTTTGACATTCCGTGAAGACATGTTTCTACCTTCTTTATGGAAAGGACAGTCATTCAGAACTGGAAAATGGTAAGTGAAGAATGCTGGTTCTATACCATCATTTGGTCATCAACACTCTTGGAAATCACCAACCACAAAAGTCTCTTCCTCTATGTCAATTTGAAATTAGACGAATAAAACTGATAAGTTTTGTAGTCACCTATGCTAGATTTACAACCTTCTCAACTTTATCCATGATTATAAAGTCAGAATTCAAATGAGAGAATGAAATCAAAAATAGACAAGAAAGGCTTCTGAGCACTTAAAAACCAAAAGCAAAATTGCGGATAAAATTTTTTAAGTAAGTATTCAAACTAGATATCCTACTATATTACCTTTGCATTTTTAACTTTAAATATTTTTTTCGACTTTTTAAAGCAATTGGAAAATATTATTTATTCTGCAACTCATCATATCTTTACCATGCACATCCCGTATGCTTCTAACTTCATATAGGAAGCATGATTAACCTCACTAATTGATATGATTAGGCTGTATCAAAATAGTCTGGTAAAATTAAGTTTTGAAAAAGTAAGTTGAATTTGAATCATTCAAGGAAGGCTTCTTGTGCAGAGCAGATAATCCGTAACTGCACTCCACCCAGTAAAATTCAGCTTCATTAAAGGCACCACTGCAATGTTATATAAATAAATAGACCATTATAAAACGATTTAAATGACCTATACATGGCGTTATAATCTTATAGCCATTATGTTTGCAGGAATTTTTGGAGAATTCTCGATTTTTATAAATTCCCATAGCAAGAGGCTGTAATGATGCAGGAGCTCATTTAGGACATTTGCTCTTATTTTGATGATGATTCTCCAAGTGTGGGCAAGGGCCAAATTCTCCCCTCTCAAAATGGCAAATCACCTGACCAAAGACATCAAAGCCATAGGTTTCGGGTTCAAAGTCAATGCTAAACCAGATAAGGAATGGGAGACACGTGGTATAAAAGGCGCTACCGAGAAATTTCTCATTATAGAATACACCATTACTCGTTTTTGCGAATGGTCAAAAGAACATAGCTTTGATTGGCTGATTATAGCAGTGTCTCAATATTGATCTCAAGAGCTATAAATTACGCCACAAGGGAACTTTCAGCATTTCTTCTAATCGCACTTGAAATGAAAATTGTCAGAAACTCAGGGAGTGCCCAAAGGAGTCCCCTCCTGCCTGCTGGCATGACATGAGTCTCATTTTCACCCACCTCAGTCTCATCTTGACGTCAACATCTTTCTATGTAAAAACGAGTGCGACCCGCCCCATGACGTCCCAACCTCCAACTCTCCTAGCAATGAATCCAGTGACTCTAGGTAGTCACACGGCTAGCTGCCCGCAACTCACATTCCCCATTAATAGAAGCATCTAGAACCACCATTAAATATATGAAAAAGAAATTGCGCATTAAATGAACTGTCTCCGCATCTTCCCTTGCCCGTATTCTCAAGGTCGAAATGTGAGAGGAGTAGTGTGATAGTTTTTATTGAGAGCAAGGCTTGTTCTTTGGGGAATTTATTGCAAAATTAATTTATGGAGTTAGTGGTTGAAGGTTGTGGATCACAAATTTCGAAGAATTGTACATTTTGTAGCAAACTTTTGGAAGCAAAATAGGTTGGAACACCTTGTGATGAATTTTTAGCCAGACCATAGGCTGCATTCAGATTCGCTCCAAGATGGATCTGCTATCCCTTTAAGTTGCTACCACTCCTGGAGGAGGGTGAAGAGGAGACGTGAGCACCAAAGACACTTATTACCAAAGCAAGTGGTTTTTGTGGTAGAGGAAGAATGGTCAAGACCCAGACTTCTATTAGAGACGGAGAAATCCAGTAAGTGGGTAGGGAGGTTCGGGCATGCTTTGTGCTAGCTTGATTACACAGCTGGAGCCAGGTCGCCATAAATTTTTTTATAATTTCGCATAACCTATTTGTTACTTGGTCACTTAGCATTCCCCAAGCTTGCTTGCTTGTTAAGTCCAAGGCACAGCAGAAATAGGATGTTTTTGTTGAAAATCACAATAGTTTCAAGTAAGATCACAATTACCCGTGATACAATTTAATGACTGTATTGATCGATTATTCTTAATGAAAGATTTTGGTATGTAGGGAAAGTATCTGGATTGCACATTATTACTTTTCATCTAGCTACAATCCTAGATTGGGAATTCCTTGACGATGCCTTTATCAAAAATTGCAGTAATTAATGCAGGCCGGTGAGAGCACACACCGGGGTCACTAGTTCAGCATAGGCTCAGTCGTGGCCCTGGGATTTCTACCTTCTCAACCCTCCATCGCTGTATGTCCCTCTGTCGTTGTATTTCGTTAAGATAGTATGACCTCTACTCCAGATTTGTTTGGGTTTCTTCGATCAATTGTCTTATCTATTGTTTACATCGCCATTCAGGTCTTTATCAACAGAACTAATTTTCTTAAGACAAGCCCATGATTTTTAAAACATTGCGATATTAACAATTTACCAAAATGTAAACCACAAGAATACCCTCAAAGTAATGAATCAACATGAGGATTTTTGAGAGACGAGAAGAGAATTCTCGACATACACACTGTTTAGGAAAGTAGTGACAAGGAACAAAAGAAGCAGAGGTACCAACAGCCGACACACAAAGCAGTTGAAAAATGGAGAAGTGGAGTGGATATCACAAGAATCTGTAACAGAAAATACAATGACTATTTTTGCAAAGAAGCGAAGATTATTTGATCATTTATGACCTCAGTTGCGCCTTGCAAATCGGAGACGCGGATGATTTGAGAGGCTTGTAACCGCCCCCTAACCACTGAGGCAAGATAGGGTGTAGCTTCGATACACTTCATGTGTTGAGCACCGATCGCAATCACGAAATCCACGAATCTTTAGGCAGATCGATGGCTGCCACCTTCTTCTGGACATCAATTCCTCCTAAGCACCTGAGAATCTGATTACGAGCCAGCACACTAAGACTATAAAGCGATTTCAGAACGGAAGTACATTCAACAATCCATCAATCATACACTCGATATGTCGACTCGGGAAGGCGGAATTGTGAGGGAAGAAATCCAACACATTGCCCACATCTCTGGCGTAGTCCACCAATCTCAAGGTGAATGGTGACAAGAAGTCGATCAGCCATTTCAGCAGCCATGGGAGAAGTTGCCCTTCCTTTTCCACACAGAATCGGTTGATGCATGAGTGAGCAACTAGTTGCATTAGATTGCGATCCAGTTAGTCTTTGATTGAAGCCTTCTATCTATCTATTGCGTTAAGCTAGTGCGAGTAACGGGCTCGTTCTCACAGAATAGATGTATAAGATTGTACATCAACGTTTCGCCTGGCTCCTCAAAAGCCCTAACCGAGTAGATTTAGTGAGTATCTAGTCCTTGGACAAGAAGCTTGTCCATTTTGCTCCGCAATCCGTAAAGAGCAAAAATTGTAACAATAAGCAAATCTCCGAACAATGAATGTCGTGTATTCACCCTAAACTTAACTAGGCGGTTTTGGTTTGAAATTGAAAGCACTATCTTCAGTGTCTTTGGCGCTTTCCACTTTTGTGGAAACTATATGGAATAGAATAAACAATAGAAATTGAATTTTTATGGTGTGGTTTTTTCAGTAGCCGTTCAAATCTAAATGGGTGGAGGAGATGTCATAAATTTATATTAAATGATAAATTTGCATTATATTTTTGCTTCAAGGAACTGCTTATTGATTATTTGAACACATTGGGAACATTAGTGAAAACATTGAAAGCATCCAAAGGATTTCAATATAAATTCCTTGAGGTGAGATCGAACTTGTTGTACAACTTTATGCTCCCATGGAAGGTTTACAAAACAGCATTTCTTATTAACTCCAACGGAGAAATAACTAGCTAGTAAGGAGGTCTCTGAAAGATGAATAAAAACCCAAAGTTTACTACTAAGAAAAACACCAGATTAATTCAGTTTAAAGAGCTACTATGTAAATAATTAAGAACCTCAATCTGGCACCTACGAAGCAAACGGAATTAGTAGAGACGGATGTGTGCCAACAGCAATCAAAGGCCATTGTGGAAAACAAAACCAGTCGAATTTTATTAAGGTGGTTAAATTAGACGTTTACAACTTCTTGTATCAAAAAATTAAATAAAATGGTGCAATTCTGCAAAAAGCACCCGGAGGGGATAGCACACACTCCAGCAGAGTAGGAACTCGTTTCTTTCAAGCGCAAATCACCGTCTTCTTTCAGAGTATATACGACATTAAAGCGCAGGTTCTCCAAACGAATCGCTATGTTCCGATTGACCAAAGTTAAGCCTAAGTACTACAATTTTAAAAATCATGCTCATTTAATGACTTGAAACATGGAAGGAAATCTATTGGAAGTCGAGCAACTCACATTTATTCCATACTCGTGCAATTCAATTTTACTAATATATGTTTCACAAACGTAAGTTTTGTTGGCATTTGATGTCCTATGACAGGTTGACTGGAACTCAGCATTTGCTGGGTAGTGTGCAAGCAAATATTGAGTTTCGTATGAAAAGCTTCTGAAAGCCTCTGCGATTTTAATATTGGCGTGAGCATTGACTTGTTGGATTGTTGGCGTATGATCGGCTACAAGGAAATACATTTTTGTCGTACCCGATATCCCAACTACTAAGCCCAGAATTGTGATGGAAAGCAGAGTAGTTAAACACATGTTCCGCTTGTTGAGAATGAACCTGCTGAGCACACGACCGCTTATAAAGAAAAAGTGCAAGAATTTGTGTATTGCATAGCATTGTTGCTCCTGCACCTGATGCAGAAATTGTCGGAGTTAATGAGAAATGCTCTCTCGTAAGCCTTCCATAAGAGCAAGAAGTTGCACAACAAGTTGAATCTCACCTCTAGGAATGTAGGTTCCACTTCCCTGGTTGCTTTCAAGGTTATCACTACTATTCCCACTGGGTTCAAATAATCAATAAGCAATCCCCTGAGGCCATGATTTAATGTACATCTATCTTGTAATTTAAATTCATGACATTTCCTCTACCCTTTTAGATTTGAACCGCTATTCTAACCAAAACCACGTAACAAATTTCATTTTTATTGCACAGTCACTTAGCATAGTATTAATTTTGCTTTGTACAGATTAAAACGAACTCAGTTAACTACTTCGGGCAAAAGTTTGCATTTTTTCAGATGGGTTCTTTTCAAATATTTCACTTTAGTGGAATTATGAATTTTAATAAGTAGTTAAATAAACTTCACAAGTAGAACGCGACTGCAACTTGCCGGTTTTGCAACGGCCATATCAACGGTGATCATTACTCAAGTCAGATGCTAATTGTTCCCTTTTTTGAGATTCAGGTGTTCCACAATTGATGAAAAACGGAAAGGTAAATTGATTAGTCGACCATTTACTGCACTGAAAATTGTAGTTTACATGAATTGAATTTCAATGGCATGACATTTGGTAAAATATGAGATCTCGCAATCCACGATAATGTTTGGCAATACCATATAATAACTTTTAAATATATTAAACCTATTGTTAAGTATCGAATTAAGTAGTTTTTGACACAAAAATTCAGTGGGTCTTAATCCCCTATCCTAGCACGTGTTTTTGTACTTCGCAATTTGAAACCCCAATTGCCTAATTTCCACGTTGCTGATAAAGGATCAGTTAGGAATTAATTTTTCTAACAAAAATCCTGTGGTTTGTCAAGTAAAGACTTTATTTGGGCTATTTAAGAATATTCTCTCAAAAATACTAGAAGCATGGTATGTAATCAGGAGTCGCTGCAGAGTCCTCCTTAATGCTTTATTTGCTTGGAGGCGATACTTAGAAGTAAGTGTTTCCTTGATTAAATTGAAGGTTTTGGATAGTTCTTCCTATCGTTGAGCTCACTGTTCTAGTGCTATCTATTCTACCCTGAGCCACTTATTCTGAATCCTGCCATTTATGTTCTATTAGGTTAAAAACAAACCTGGTAACCAAATGTAATATTTTTCTCAAAAAGCAGTAGAACTGTTTTATAAATATTGGAGAATTTTTTCTCCATTTGGGTTTTATCAACCTGGATTTATTTGCTTGTAACTTCTGCATTCAATTCCAAGTTTTACTACTTTATAATAGCCCAAGTGTTAAGGTTGAAAAGAAGTAAATTTGAGAGACTAAAATAAGTTATTTCAACACAAACAAGTCATCATAACCTTGTTTTGCGAGACCTCCAACACATCGACAAAACCATAGCTCTTAGGGCACCATCTTCATTGTCTTTGGTGCTTTCCACTTTAGCGGAAGCAAGGGCTTCTTCCAATTCTTTCGCCACCCTCGAGTAAAATGTGTCTCAGCCGCAGTTTTCTAGCTCGTCTGTAAATAAGTTCGTCTACTGTGGTGATTAAATATTTTTTGGAACCACATTAATAGGACGATCGTTGGAATAATCTAATGCTCCCAAATCCATTCTTTAGCATAATATACCAGGTTTCGAAATTTGTCATTTGGGTAAGAATACAACTATCACTATGTTTCAGAAGTTGCTATAATATTTTCCTCTCTATTCCAAGTAATCCAGTTGGTGTGGCACAAGGAAATCGAGAAATGCCATTTTCTAAAACACGTGTCCAGCGTGAGATAGGGCATAGCGAGAAATGTACTCAAGATTACACTATTGACTATTCCTCAAATCAGACGAAAGTCATGGACTTAAATGCACAAGCAGTGATTGAGACACATTAAACATATCAGGAATAAAGAATGCTCCAATGTTTTGTGTATTTTTCAGTGAATGCCAAACGGGCACTTGAGGTGCTTAAGAAGCACCCCTCCATCTTCGTGGCAGGGGACAAGTCGCCCGGGGTTGAAAAGGAGGTCAGGACCATCGCTGCTCCTTGAAGAGGATACAATCTGATTCGTAGGACCTGAAACCGAGTAAAATATCGAATCAGATGAAATGCAGCGTATGGAGAATAAAGTGAGTGAATATGCTAAGGTGTGAAGGTGAAATAACAGGGCAATATCAAGTGAGAGTGAAAATGAAGTACTAAGCAACTGGACCAGATTTACAATGAGTTCAATTTTATTTAGTGCCAACCATTGAAGAATAGAGAACATGATTGCCTAGGCTGAAAAAATATTGTTAAAGGATTGTTGTAGAAAATGTTTCATTGAATCCTACTCGAAAATATGTAATTTAGATCTTCAAACGTACCATTTATATCAAATGTAAGAGCGTCTAACGAATGAACAGCCTGGACCTGTTGTGGACGCGTCGAGGCGACCACAGAAACCACTCTGCTTTGCGAGTACATCTACAACCTCCTCGCTCACTCAACCAGCACTCTCAAACCCCACAAGTGTCCCCCCGAAAATCCGCCGCCATGGAATTGCCAAACTCCACTGCCCATGCTCGACGCTGTTCTCGGGGCCGCACACAAGACAAAGGGTCTTCCTAACCGCCCCCAAACAACCAACAACCCCCCATTCAACATAAAGTACTGGCAGAAGCCCTAATTGGACCAATAGTGTGTGAAGAAGCAGATAAAGCTTGCCCAAGAGCATTCGATAGGCTCAAACTAGAGCAACCTAAGACTCGAGTCAAGATTGCCCGTTTACGCCGCTGTCAAACCTCCCATACCCCCTCCGCAGAAGAGGAAAGAGGGTTCTCAGTGTGTGGAGGCACAGCACCGCACCAACTGGATGGAACGCAAAGCCATCACAGCCATCACACAGAAACCTGGAAGCAGAGTAGCTGACGCTGGCAGGAAGATGATTGTTGGTAATAAATAGGCCCTGGAATCTTCCAAGACTCATTTTGGACTCAAGAGGTGGTTCGTCTGCTGCCACAACTGCGGAAAGCCACCAAAGTATATAGGGCGCCGTGCCGTGGGAGGCTATGGCGTCAAAAGCAGTGAACAGCGGGCCTCCTACTGCACTTTCTTGGAGAGGCAGCTGGCGGCGCTGAAGAGCGACATTGAGGTGCTCGAGAAGCACCCTCACATTTTCGTGGAGGGAGGTAAGTCGCATGGTGTGGGCGGGGCGGTCGCGACCGACGCGGTTCTGTGACAAAGGTGTATTCGGATTTGTAGGTTCTGAATAGACTCAAATACATATTTGCTGTGAGTTGTATGCTGGAATACAGAATTTTTTGCAAATATGGAGCAGCATGTTAAGGTTGGAAATGGGTGCATTGCCGTGTGAATAGTGTAAATAACTGCTCAATATATAGTTTGCGTGAGAACTGAGTATTGAGTGAGATGCACTAACGGCAAAGGTTGGTATCTGCGCAAGTAATTACATTTGGACAAACTGGAGTAGAAAAGGTAAGTCGTCTGTATTATCGAACAAAATTGCATCAGTAAAATGTGAGTAAGCTTTGGACTATAGCAAGCTGCGTTTGGAATTTTAATAGTGGAGACTGTCTTCTACAGCTACTAGTTAATCCCCTCAATCCTATATAGCCTCTACACCCCCTTAAAGATTGATCGACACTAGGTAATTTGGAAGAGTACTGACGACTAAGTGGATTTCCAGCACAGAAAAATGCAAACGCCAATTCAAGGCATGAGCATGAGGTATGCTGTTTTAGAAGTTCTGAAACAATGTCTGCCTGCTTATTACATTTGTAATACAAACAGTTTAGCTGAAGAAATGTGACCTGATGAATTTAATCGCTAAAAGTAGTATTTCGAAAATGGCAAAACTGGTCGATTCCTTTGTCCATTGAAGTGCTTCATCGTTTTATTCTCTTTGGTGAACTAAAATATTTTCTTTATAAAGCTATTTAGAAAGGCTACGCTTACATTTCTCTCCTAGGTAGTACACTACCAGAAGAAGCGAAAACACGTGCATTATACCGCCTATTAGTGGCGCGTGACGATGTTTATTGGACAGAAATGTTTTTTGTTAACAACGCAGGCAAGTTGTTTTGTGTGGCATAAAACAAGCGGCTTAACTCAGACAGACTGACGACGAAGGAGTTGATTGATTGGTAGGCCAGGCTTCTTGGGAGAAACTGTACAATGTCTAGTTTGTCTGCTCTTGATAACTGATGTCAAGTTGAGCCGACGATGAGAATAGGGGCCTTAGTGTGGCCCACTTACATTATATTCACCTTTCGATTTCAAGAATCAATTCTCTATGAGTTTGCTAAATTATTTTATTGCCTTTCTACGATGCCAAGATCTACGAGTTTGCAACAATTTGATAAGCTGTCAAAATACTCTCAAAAAGCAGTAGCGATGCATCCCGGGGCGTCAATGCCGGTTTCGACTCCGTTTAATATTATTCCCTTAGTCTAGTAGTAGTTTTAAAGATCCTCATCCTTCCAAAGCCAACTTAACTGCTCTTCACATCCGTTAGGGTAACGTCTTATTGACAGAATTAAACAATTTTTCCCTAATTTTTTGTATAGCACGCTTAGTTTTAAAATTGAGAAAGCTCCTATTTTCCTTTGGTATTTGGGACATTTCGGAGCGGGAAAATCAAGCACGATACATCTAACTACCACTTTATCTCTCCATTATTCTGAAATTCCATCCAATTCAAATCATTTTATTCTGAACTATTATAGAAAATGAGTTTCCTAGTCGTGTCTTTACGCACCAGCCAAGTCCTTTAGCACCAACGTGGTAAAACAAATTCCAAAAGCAATCTGCGAAAAAAGTAGATCTTAAGTTAAGAAAAAAATGCCACTGGTGTTCTATAGTTATATTTTTTTCCACATCTCAAAAATATACACATATATTTTGACTCTTTAGCCATTTCCACTTAGGCCATTTCCAACGCTTACACCAGTCCCGCAATGAAATCCTCATAACATTGTTGGCAGATGAATCTTCATATGGAGCTAATCGTTGTCGACCAAGTCCACGCTAATAGCCTAGCCACTACTAGATAGGGCCATCTATTAGGCATATTGCAACGGTTTTGGAGCATAAGCTATGTGAAATCGGCTTGATAACTGACAAAAGTTAAGTTTGGTATTTATTTTCACTTGCTCTCTAGCATTAGTAAAATTTTTGAGTCTAGGTAATTTTTTAAAGTCTATTAAATTTAATAGCTACAAATCTGTGGTTATTCTGACAAATTCGCTTGAAAATCTTTTAATAATCACGGCTTTTTATTATCAAAGGTGTTGATCAAAATGGGTGGGGCTAGTCCCCTTATGAACACTTTTGGATATCACTACGATTTATGTTTGTGAATCCAAAAAAAGAGAAACCCATTATGAATTGACGCATCATTAGCCTGCTAATGCCTTGACGAAAATGCTTCCACACGTATAAATTAATAAATATCTCTTATAGCAATACAACGTCTGCCAATTTCACAGCAGGTTATCAGTCCAGGCATCGTTCAGCATAATATAATTTACTCACAATCTACTTGTTGTATTATATGACGCAAGAATCGAAACACCTTCTCTGAAATCCCCATTTTGCATTCGGTCGAAACAGTGATCAACTATTTTTGAATTTGGGCTTCGTACGAAATATGGATTGATACGATGATGAGAAGGACTGTACTAACTCCTAACCGTTGACAGCTGAAGCTCAGTCATCAAGACCAGTAGGCAGCACTTCAAGCAGTGGCCCGAGTCGGTCAATGGTATTTAGTTGGATCGGCAAAATAGAATATCACGAATTCACCAAAACACATGTAAAATCAAGGTACTCTGAGCCTTCTATCAAGGGATCATAGAGTCTGGCATTCAGGAAGAAGATTCAGATTATTAAAAGTGCACAGACAAAGGCAGCGGGGTACTACTCCGTAAAAATGTAATGATTAATTTTCACACAAGAGCCACATAAGGTAGCTCTTTGCTAAGGTCTAATCCCTCCAACTTTATTCGTCATCTAGCGATTCCTGGAAAATCTCCTCTCGATTCCATTTGCACCATTTGAAAGAAACCCTCACTGCAAAACTTGCGACATTTCGAGCCTAAGTGGGGTCAGATCTACCCAGAAAAGGTAAAACCACAAATTGCCGAAGAATAGTGATTTTACACAAACATACTCTCTCCTCCAGCGGTAAAATGAGGTGAGGAGGAGGAGGAGACTATGAACAAACACACAAACACACATCAGGTCAGGTCGTTTGCGGAGAGGGGAAAATGAGGGGAGGGGGTCTAGGTGCACAATGATGTAGAGGCTGGCGCCTCAGACTTGAGAGAGGTGGTGGTGGTATAGCATTTTTCCATCACCACCGTCACCGCCACCACTGCCACCAATCACGTTGGTAACACCGAAACAGTCGATGGTCTGACCGAGAGAGGGGTTGCCGCTATCCAAATTGTCCCACCCACCGCCACCAGAGCAACCTTGATGGGCGTAGCCCACCGCTGGACCCTGGAATGTAAAGTCCTGTCTCAGCATCACCAACTGACTAGCCCCACCGTCGAATTCCAGCAAAAACACATCCTGAAATTCACACCCACAGAGATATGTTAGCCGCGTTTTAACAAGAGTAGGATTCATGCAAAGTGCAGGTTTTCTGTTGCAAGGAATTTTAGCCACCCAACAACTTACCGACGACAGTTGGGTTTATTTGCGCAAATTACTTATTGTGGATGTAAAACGTTAGAAAATAGATGGAGACAAAAAGACCTTGCAAAAAACTACCATTTAATTGCTGTTTTCGGTTAATTCAACTAAATTTGTTGGTTTTTCGTCCCATAATTTTATATAATGCATTTTCGGGATGCACGATAAAGGCTTCCATTCAAACACGAATTATCAACAATAAACCACTGCTGCAACTTAACGACACTGTTTGAACTCCTTTCCTCATCGATGTTTGTTGTTAATAATGTAGGCTCGACCATCTTAAATATTGTGATTTTACCATTTAAACATTCTTGTAGATTCTCGACCAGCCCTCATAAGCATCTTCGTCTTTGCTGGCATTCTGGCCGTAAACAATGCGTCACTCATATTCGCATCAAACCGAAATCCCCTTCTTTTTTTCTCTATCAAAATCAAATTAGTTGAGCTAATTGAAAATTCACCTGACATAGGAGGCGAAAGACGAATTTAAAGATTGGCATTAAATCCCACATCTGTTGAGTTGCTCGGTCGATTATTTCAATGACGGTGATGAAGGGCCTGCTCTGACTTTCCATGAAGAAAACGTCGAAATTGGTTTCAAACTTCCTTATTAAACTAACTTTCTCTCACTGATGGATAATAGTTATGGGGAAATTACTGACTTAATGAAAATCCAGACGATAGGTATATTTCATTAAATATCGAAAATGTGTTCAGTTTAAATAGTCCGAAATCTAAAAATACACAATTTTTCCTCTTTTGTCAATCGCTTTTGGAAAAAGAATCTTAATAGGGAGTTTAGGTCAATACTTACAATATATCAGTCATACCCTACTGCAGAACTAGCAACACAAGTGTGATTGCTTTTCCACCCCATTATGAGTCACTTAAAACCACCAAAATCTTTTTTTTCCGAAAAGGTTTGTGAATCTACTTTTAAATCGAACCATAGCCGATTCTTAAGCCCTTTGTACTTCTTTGGTTTCTGAAACAGAATAATTATCTATTGTCTAGAAAAGAATGGTCGCATATTCGTAGGCATATTTGTCACTTTAAATTCTTACATAACAACATCAGGGCAATGTGTGACAATCTTATGGCATTCTTAAAAGCACGCAACATTTAAAGTATCCGCTACAATAAAGTGAATGAGCGATGTTTCTTATGCCGCTTTTTAAATATGAAGAGCGTTGCACGGTCTTCTACAAGACTGGCACAATGCTGCCAGTACCAACCATGAGTAAAACAATTACTTTGATGGTAATTGATGAATATGGAAAAAAACATTTATTTCGAGTTAGCAGTACCAATGAACCTACAAATGCAAAAGCGAAATATGGTTGCTCAATTTCAGGTAAGAGAGAAGTTGCTACAAGTAGGATTGTGATGGGTGTAAACACACCATAAATGCGCCAAAAGAGTGAATGGTGAAGAATATTTTGCGATTATCTCTACCGTGCTCTATTTCATGAAGGAATGCAGCATGGACATTGATATATCAACCAGCTCAGAAGTGAACATGAACTTGAGTTAAGTAACTTAAATGCACTCATTATGGTGTTGAGAACGACGTGTAGTAGCACAAGACAGATTTGCCTTTCTGATATATTAGCGAAATTTGAACTGGGATGTGGAACAACTCCATGGGGCATCACTTGGGCTGGCTTTCTAACTGAGTCTATAAGGGGAACAATTTGCAGTCAATAGCAGTGGAGAGTCATTTGAACATTTTTAGAGTCTCGCTGAAGGATCTTACTTGTGGTCTAAATTTCGTTTCATTGGTGGTCTGAGCATCGTCATTCGCTGGATGCACTGGCGTTCCTTCAGAAATTTCACCCATTTGGCTTGTGTTTCTAAAAAGAAATCAAAGAAACATTTTTCATATTTTGATGTCACGGACTAAAGAATAAGCTGCAGAAGATTATTTTAACTGGAGTACTGCAAGCAATAGTAATAATATTAATAATTTGGGTTTGATATCAGTGGACTTATTGGTGAACAGAAGAAGGAATGATCTCGAGAATGTAAAGGCCTCGCTCTTATGAACAGTCTATTTCCCCTCAAATCGATGACATGTCAGCATTCAATTAAAATTGAACTCTTGTTTCATTATGCTTGGTCGAGCCATAGAACGCCGTAACCTCTAGTCACTACGATAAGCCAGTTCGATTTAAACAAAACTGCACTTCTATGAGTCATGCAGCTTTGCCAAATGTAAGACAGATAGAGGATTATCAACCAAAACAAAATGATGTTCATGGTTAACTTCAAGTAACTGAGTTGGACTCCGTCAACCGGACTCTATCGGACTAACGAAAGAGGAAACCTCCCAAAATCAAGAGGCCTAATGACATTTTCGGATTCTGACGGAAAGTAAATCTTAGATAACAAGCGTAACTTTACTGCAGCTTGATGCCTACTTACATCAAAACCCTTTAAGCATAAGTAAGATTTTTAAATCAGAATGCATCAGTCTTGAATGACCTTCGTGGTCTTTAGTACACAGAGAGGATGGGTAGCAACATTCAAAAATTGAAGTGGAAATCATGAGGAGCGTTCTCGAAACGTTGCCTTTGGACACAGCCGATATACGTGGCTTCGCACATTTTCACATTCCTCCTTCCGAAGAACTTTCTGTGGGAGAACGGTTTGTTGGCATTAATGAATGCCATTCTGAGCGATCTTCGGTTGTGCGCCTCTGCCAGCCTAAAAAGAAAGAAGGGTCTGAAAGTCCATGCGATCGACTGGCAGAAATTTAAACAACTATCTTGGTCACGAATTTTTGAAGCAATTCGAGGGGCATCGTGGGGGAAGTATCCCTACCGATGAAACAGGATATGCTTTAGTTCTAAATTATGGCACTTTCTGCAAATTAATGGGAAAGTTGAAAAATCCTATTTTAGCGAAATTGATAAAATTCTTCACTCAACTAATAGCATTAGTCGAAGGAAACAGGTTGATCTCATAGTGATTTTGGATCCGGATTTTCCCTTACGCAGCTACCACTAATTTTTTTTCAAATAAAATGAAATGAAGTGTTAATTTAAAAATCTAATTGCACATGGCGCTTTAAAATTAATCTTAGCTTCTGAGCGTTCAGAAACTTTTGATGTAATTAAGTAGAGATGCTAACCTTAACAGGAAGCATTCTATCGTATAACCTAAGGTAACAAACAATTGTATTACCTCAATATGTCATCATTATTTATAATTAGCAACTAGGGGCAAATTTAGAATAAAAAGTTGAATTGAAGAGGTGAAATTTATAATTAATTGACAAAACAATTTTGGAATCTTGTAACCTGTATCAGCATCTGAAGCTTTACCAATACTTCTCTCTGAAGGAGTTTCTGCATATCATAAAAATACAAGCTAACGTTTTCTGCAACTTAACTAAGCATAAACCAGTAAGGCGAAGATCTAGGGTAATGGAGAAATCCAAAATTAATTGTAGCATCTGTTTTAGTTATTCAAACATGATTCTCTTTTAAAAATCAAAGCTTGGCCTTAATGAATGGTTTACTCCGATGCTCAATGATTTTCTACGCCACCGTCATTTTTCAGTAACCCCCTTAGTAGACGTCTATGCCAACACAAATCGAAATAAGATACAATTGGTTAGACCATATTGTAGTCTTTTAGAAATGCCATATATTGTTAAAATGTTAAACACAAGTTGCAGACATCTTAATTGATAACATATTTAAGAGGAGAAACTTTGATTAAGGTTTTTTAAAGTGCATCGACAAACGTTCCAAGATAACACCGTTTTTCGAAAAATATCGAACAAGAGAGGTAATCGGTTCGCTGAATGTATATTTACAGTGTATACGAAACTGCAGAAAAAAGTGCGGCGTTTCCATCTGACACTAGCTAGACAACCCAAAACGAGTTTCATGATTCCCTTTCCACCAAAACAAGCATAAGAAAAACACGACGTGATCAAAAAAGGTCCCCCCATAATGGTCTGGAGGAATCGTTTAATCCCTGAAACGATATCTCTAGCAAGATCACCCCCAAGTGGCCATCACACTGCCAAATCACGCGACCATTGCTGGCAACATTTCGAGCTACCTGCCCAAGTTCCTAATCTCCAAGCATGTCCTTCAACTCTTCAATCTACTCAAACCACTGGTCCATTGCTTCTTCCCGGATTGGCTGACGTGGAGTACTGGCACTGTCAGCTGCACATCCCTCAAGTTTTTCTCGGTGGAATATGCGTTGCTTCTGCATTGGCTCGAGTATAAGACACGTTCAACATTCTCTTAAGACCGTATTCTAATCTCCAAACGCCATGCCACAACTGCATCTCACTGAGATCGTCGACAACGATCCTCTTATACTGACCACCCATAGAAGCTACTCAATCGGATCAACGGAGACTAGCTCCATCAACAAGTTCGCAAACACAACACGTACTGATAGGACGCCATTTCACCCCTTATAATAACCACAACCAATTTTCCTACTCCTCCAATGCATCTTCAATCTACGTAAACTTTATTCCAAAGAAAATAATGTTGTTTCAGCCGCAATCCGTGACTTTTCGTCAATACTCAAAAAACCTGTGTTCCACTGCATTTTTACTAGATATTTAACTTGACCTTCCAATATTGTTGGGTTCGTCACTAGAATCTAATTCTCTTTGTTAATTGTGTTGCAGCATTTCCAATGACATTTTTATTTGTCTTGCCTAGTTTCTACATCCACGGAAAGCCAAGGAATGCCTAGTAAATTTTACCAACTTTTTTACAAGTGCTATAAGACCTCAATGTATTGGTTGCTATAATTTCGACGGTAAAATATTTTGCACACAATTTTATTCTATTTTTTGAACTTTTGAGCTGTCTTGTCCTCATTAGATGCATAGTACATATAGGCCCGTTCAAAAGGTTAGACGGCTGCAAGTGTCGCTATGCGTTCAATTTGCCTTAACCACAACTTCAAAGGCCAATCAACGGATGCTTTGACTGATTCTCGAAGCTTTTCGTCACAGTGGTTGATCAAAACATTTATTCGGTTTTGACCTTCAGTTTATAAGGAATTTGCCAAACAGCTGGAGATGGCCGTGGATGGCAAATGAAACAAATATACATCCCACCTACAATGTATATTTGTAAACATCATAGACAAAATTCGGTTCCGGTACAGCACAGTATTCATTCAATGAGTTTTAAACAAATAGGTAAAAAAGGGAATTTTCCATTGATATCAACTGAAATGACTCATTTTGATACAGTTCAAATAAAGCGGTATAGTTTTAATATACTTGTTTGATATTCCGAATAATCCCTCCCATAAAAATAGCTCAAGTAACAATATTTTAGAAGAACCATACACAAAGGCATAATTTTTACTTAACTTGAATTAAAGTGAACAGTAAGCATAGGGTACTTGGAAATTACTAAGGTTCTCGTGCTTGGTCAGTCGGTATCAAGTTTTGTGTGCAAAGTTTCATTTCCATTTGCCCAAGGACTTATGTAATTGGCTAACCATTTATTAAATCTCTAGCCCAGTTTCCTCTTAATGCTGTTTTATCTAATCAAAATGATCTCCACTAGCAACGAATCACCATTACATTAGAATACTCTCTCTCGACGAAATATTGCTTTTTTATTTTAAATGGATGACTGGCTTGACGACATCGACTCCTTTGGCATGCTTGAAAGTATTTAAGGTCATGTCCAAACCATTAGTAGGTTGCCGGGTCAGAGGCTAACGACCTCACTTACAGAATGAATTATAAATTATGTCGGTACTTAGTACGATATTTATGGTCTTGGAGCCTTTTTTTCTCAAGTTTCTGAAAAAAATTGATAAATAAACAACTATTTATGAATACCATAACAAATTTAATTATAGGACTTCCTAGTGTATCCTATTCTAATAAATAAGCACTTGAATAATTTGTGTTATCTATGAACAAAGGTATATTAAAATCACAACAATTGATTCTCTTAAAATTGATTCACTAGAAAGTAAACCAAAAAAAGTTACTGTGAAGAAAGGAAACGGTAGCCATGCCTAGCTAGAATCCGCAGTACCTACCAGTTGCTTGATTCGATAGCAAACATAGTTAGAGCCATAATAATTTAATTAAGAGCGGAAAAGAATTTATAGAATATTCTGTTAGGGAAAAGAGCAGCGATGAACAGGAAAGGGCAGTAGTAACAGTTATTTTACTAAGTAGTGGTAAAGTTGGAAAAGAGGCGAAAATATCAACAGGAATTCCCCAATGACGTTTTAAACAAAGAAGCAACGATTGAGTGAAACAATAAGAAAAGTCAACTGGAGGAGCAATTAGGACCTCACCACCATTTTCCAAATCGGAAACATCGATGAGTTGGGAGTGTTTCAGTCGCCCCCTAGCCAGTGAGGCCAGATAAAGGGGGGCTCCGATCCACTCCATGTGTTTTGGACCGATGGAAATCACGAAATCCCCCAACGGTTTAGGCAGATTCAAGGCTGGCCACCTTCTTCTGGAAATCCATTCCTCCAAGGCACTTGCGAATCTGATTGCAAGCCAAAAGACCAAGGCTGGGAGGCGATGTCAGTATGAAAGTGCATTCATCCATCAGACGCTCCATTTGTGGAATCGAGACGATAGGGTTATGACGGTGGGACATCAGCGCGGGCTTGACATATTCTGCATAGTTCCACAACCTGTGTGGTGGAAGATTGTATTAAAGAGAGAGCAAATTGATGAGTAGACGAGCAGCCGTTTGCAGTAACTCCGGCAGGTTTTCTTGCTCCCTATCCAGACAGAATTTATTAATCCGTGGGTGAGTAACGAGTTGAATGAGGACACCGACCCAGTTAAACGGTGAATCGTAGTCTTTCATCCACTTGAATTCCGAAGAGCCGTGTCTAATTAGGCTGTCGATCGCTCTTAGCTAGTTTAAGAACGGGGTGACATCGCTCTGGATCTCGGGAAAGTAGGGGTCATCTTGGTTGTAGTTATTCATTAAATTGCATACCAACGATTCGGGAAGGTGATTGAAAATATACTCAGATCCTATTTTATGTACATCCAGTCCGTGGATGAGGAGCCTGTCTATTTTGCGTAGAAGACGGTAACGTGGGAGTCTCATAGCGGTATTCCTGTTTTCCTCCATTTCCTCCAACACAGAAATGAAAAAGTAGTCCAATGCGGATCTGTAGAGGTGCCTGTTTGGAAGGTCTCTCAGCAACTTAATGCTGTGTAGGCCTCGATTGAGGTCGTAGCCTTGGCGAACAAGTATAAGGAGCAAATCCCAGTAACCCGACTCGATGACAAACATATCGGGGGTCATCTCATGAAAGTGCATCCAGGTATCGGAAATAGGCGTTTTTATTTTGGAAGGCCGAAACTCTAGAATCCATTTCAAATCCTCCGCGCTTGTAGCATGAAGGACTACACAAATTATGCGATCATGGAAGTGGCAGAGGATCAGTTGTGGGTCATTTAAGAGCGACATTTTTCTCGAAAATAACAGAAACGGTTGCATTTAGCCAAGGATAGTGTGTGCTTAAGCACTGCGTGCGGTGTTTCGCATTCGAAAATGGGCTCCATTTATATAAATTAGTAAGCACAGCATTTCAGCGAGAGGGACCAATGAACGACGCGACTGGAATTCCATAATGGATAAGTTGTTGAGTCATTTAGCATGCACCAAGCTAATTAAGGTCACGGCCAATATACTGATTGGGTGGTAAATAACATGGAATTTGTGGGCCACTGTGTCATCCTATGATTTGGGTTATTGTTGTTGTGGGGCGATCATTGTTCCCAACTATTTAGGCAATTACGAAAAATATTTAGAAATTTAAATGGTACCAGTTTTCCCCTGTATTTCTTTAGAATTCGATTAACTTAATGTTGACCTTTGGCGGAAATCGTAGTAATTAAATTAGACCGATGAGAGCACACGCTGAGTTCACTGGGTCATCTTGTCTTCTGTTGTATTTTCAATCGTCATAATTTCCATATATATATTAGAAGGCTTTAGAAATTATCTGTTTAATATTTGCAATTGCTCAAGCACTTCGTAGAATCTACCTTGGAATTACCACATGTCCCGTCTCTTATAGTTGTTATCTAACGGAACATTTAATAATCGAACTGTAATTGAGTTAATCGATAATCTGGGAGGGCATTAACCACTCCCTAGCCACAGCGGCAAGAGAGAGTGGGACTCCGACACATTCATATGCACTGGACCAATGCATATGACGAAATCTGACCGTTATTTACGCAGATCAAGGGCAACCACCTTCTTCTGGAAATCGATTAGCCACGTTAGATTTTATTCATTCTTTTCTAAGGAGGATTTGTTGAGTTCTGGGCACTTTCCGCAGGTAGATGTTAGGTAGTGTCTGAATCAACCATTTGCCCAGATTTTCCAAAATATTAGCCAGCCTGAACAATGCAAATGGTTTTCATGAATCAGATTATAACTTTGAAAACATCTGGAGCAGTCTCGTTTAATTAAGAATATTTCGTTTCGGGCTGCCTTCTCTGTCCTCCTACTCTCATTCATGCTACCATTTTTATCGATAACCCTGGTGTATTAGTTAAGCCTAACCTTTATGCGAACCAGCGACCCCTGTGCGCGGGGACAAAAATAACGGTAATTATGAGCAATCTTCCAAAGGTTTGTAGCTCAACAAGCCATTTCCTTTCCATTCAGCCTTCTTCGAATTGGGGGAATCAAATCGAACCAATCTTCGAACGCAGTTCCAGGTAACCTTAGTAACTATTTAGTGTAATGTCTCAAGTAAAGTTATCTCTACCATTTCATAGGCCGCAAAGTCATACCAACAACTACGGGAAGGAGTCTCGTCGACGGGAAGCGGGTAACCCCTCTTGAATAGAGTGCAGCCAGATGCTACAATTCCACACCCTGCGCAACTCTTTTTCAGAATCTTGGATTTTAACAAAATATAATTTAAAATAAACATTTTCTGCAATACATAATAACTTAAAATTGACTATGTTTTCCTATTCGATATTCAGCGGTTCCACCTACAAGTTTTAGCTCTTTGTCTGCTATTTTTCTACTTTTTCGTTAAAGTAGTATTTACAACCTCCTCATTGTATAATGAGGGAATGGCAAACTATAAGCAAACACTACAAAAGACTACATCCAAGAATCTTTTTGCATCAGAGTTCGTCTCCTCATGCAACTTAAATGCGTTACATCTGTTCAGGCAAATCGCGAGTGCCCAGCAACGTACAATTCCTATGTAGCCACTGCTGTACCCGTTGTGCTTATTAGCCCATAATGTTCGATTACTTTTCTTACTGTGAACTAGAGCAGAACGCACAGAAGATTCTCTCATCAAGTTAGGAACAAGGAAAGATTATAAATATATTGAAATAAATGAGTGACACAAATGAGGTCACATTGTAAAAATGAATACATCAATCAGTACCAGGTGTCGATCCTATAGATAAAGAAGGCCATTCCGATTGCGAATAGGATTAGGAAATTCATCGAATTAAATAAAAGTAAAAATCCTATAAGTGAAAAAATATATTCAATCTAATGAAATTAACTGCGAAAGAGACTGCGATAGAAAGGACCGAGGCTGATCCAATGTCGCCAGAACCTCCATGTTATAAAAAGATGTGAGATTGCAAATGAGCATGCAGAAAGGAGACATAAATTGAAAATACACAATGTATAAAAATATATTTCAAATAGTAAACACGGAAGCAGATATTTTCAATTCCAAATTTATGTGGCTGAAGGGTAGATAGATAGAAACTGGCATAAAACCAACTTCATATTTCTACCGATAACATAACACATGCCTTATTCGAAAATTAAAACTGCTAATATTTGAGCTCTCATTAATCAGTTGATTTATATACATCGCATGACGGCACAGGTATGACGGTCCTAACCTCACCGAGCTGTGGTCGCAGGCAGCCTTTACTACGATGCCCCACTCATCAAGTACTATCTAGCTAAGGAGAAGCCGAAGTGGATGGAGTTCTTCTCAAAGCATTTGCCTGAATCGGAGGTCCATCAAATAGCAGGTGGGGCACTGTAAAGTATGCGAATTGCGAGATGGGGCTAAAAACTCAACATGAAACAGGACAAAAGGAAGGAACGATTTTTCCTTTTGGTTTATTTCCTTCACTTTAATAATATAGTTCAAATTATAGGAAAACATCAGCTTTAAATCAGTGATTGAGTCGATTATATATTGAACAGTTTTTCATTCTAAAACACACGAAGCGTCTTAAATATAGTCATCTGTTCATGCTTATGCTTTTCTGTAACTTGATTGCCTTTCCAATAACCATCACACTAAAAAGTACGCATATATGTAGTCGTATCGTCGTAATGAGCCGGTGCACTGCGCAGAGGACCCAGATCAAAAAAGTGTTTACTGGAAACATACAGTGGGCAATTGCCGTTGTTAAGCTTTGGCAAATGCTAAATTTGACCGACCGAAATCATGAATTTAAATTTAGTTGAAGGGCATTATCCCAAAGTTTCCATTCATGCTACAAAAATACTGGCATATTTTGCGTAATGTGGCACAGAATACTCTGATGTGGCATGCCCATTTCTCACATTAGTAAACGTCCCATCATACGATTTTGAAAATTTGGTAGCTTAGAGGTGGCGCACTATCGTGTATATTATCGATGCTCCTTTTGAACTTAAGATAGAATTAACTTTCTCAAGGCAGATGTTGTATAATAAAGTACATGCATTTAAAAAGCACTAAATTATTGGGCCAGGGTAGGTTCAGCGAATTCATAGATGATTTTCCATCATTCATTGTTCATGCACTTACATCAAATCATAATCAATTATTTGTT
Source organism: Anomotaenia brevis (assembly GCA_030710315.1). Classification (NCBI taxonomy): domain Eukaryota; kingdom Metazoa; phylum Platyhelminthes; class Cestoda; order Cyclophyllidea; family Dilepididae; genus Anomotaenia; species Anomotaenia brevis. Next base: position 45,342 of record JAUOZQ010000327.1, read on the forward strand.
AATTTCAGTTGCAGGCTCCTTCTTAGTCCCACCGAACAATCATCCAGCGAATGATACTGATCAAAGTTGACTAGAAGTATGGATGGATGGGTGATAAGGCTTTCGACTTTCGTGACATCTTCGACTTTCAAGACCAGCATATTTTTAAAGGCTGTAGAAGCAATGGTTGTAATGGGATAGTTGGGAAGGAATGACTGGTTGATATTATCGCGGTTTATTACGAATGACCTTGACCTGACATCATGGTATTATATATCCAGGCTATGAGGACTTGCAATAATTTTCGTGCAAACGCCAAAACCTTACTAGCATCATGTCAGTTAAAATTACGTTAATCTAATCTATTGTTGTACCTACGAGTATCTAGGAAGTGGTCTTCAGGTTGACGGTTTGTAACTGAAACTCACCTGAGCTGGCAACGATTTCACTCGCTACTTCCACGATCGTGATCCTCGAGAATTGAAGGAGGATTCACTACTGATCCATTGTTCGGGCATTTCTATGCCATAGACGAAATCTTTGTAGGCATCGAAGATGAAGATGTCCTTATGGACAATCCCCGTCATCTGGATTACACTCCCTACATTTAAGGGCTCCTAATTAAAATAACAGTCATTTTCTTCGCTTCGATTCTAAGAGAGTTCGTTGGTTAAGCAGTTGGGGTGGGAGCACCAAAAAAGGGAATGGCCGCGTCTTACAACATCAGGTTTATTGCCAGTACTCGAAGGTTAAATGTTGAGAGTGCTTGTATCACAGCACGTAGTGATTATTGAAGACCATTAGATTTCTCAAGGTACTGGCCTTTGGAGCATAAGTAGATTCACCGTGCCAGCCCATAGGTGATGATCCTGACCATGAACTTCTCAATTGTAGCTTCGTCAGTCTTCTGGAAGGCACTGGGATTGCCAACTCGCTTTTGACAGTATCCGCCATGCAGGTAGTTCGGATGGGCGAATATTATCGATTATTTAGTTTGACCACGCTGTATTCAACTGTTGAAATTATGGCAATACTCAATTTGTCACACCAAATGTAGTTGAAAAGACGGAATTTGTTCGCCTTGTTTTGTAATGTACAAAACAAATGTTATTATATAAGAACAAGTTTGGGGAAAAATTGAATAAAAACATTCACTCAATCAATTTCACCAAAGTTTTTTGACTTGAACCTTGCTATTTTCATTCACTGGAAAAAACTCATTTCCTCAAACCTTTGTTTAAATGCCCTTTAAAGCCTTCATGCATTACGATTTCGTGCACTGAGAGAAAAATTCAGAGTGATTTTCCCTCTGGTAATCTCACTAGATTGGCAGAAAATGAATCCCTTTTCCAGGAAGTTTCCATCCCGGCTAGGGTCTATTTCATTTTCGACCAAGCCATCGTCTTCGACGTTTAACATTCTGATTTGAAGTAATATTTTGGTCACTTGTCAGTCTCAAGACTATGCAAATAATTTGAAAGCAGCTATAGAGAATGAAGAAGACCAGCTGTCGCATGGTAGAGGTTGATTTGTTTTCAGGGACCCACTTCTCAGCTTAAGAAATGTTTCTGTCTTCGAAGATGCGGATGATCATTTTTATGATTACTAATTGACTTAATTGCCAATCCAGGTTTGATTCCGTACATGAGATCGCAACAGCGCTTTGGCGACTCGCGTGCCTATAGCTTGATTGCTGCTAATTCAGCACATCCAGCACGTGAGAGCAATCTGGACATCGTCAATGATGGGCTTGATTACCACCCATACCTGCACTTCAATGAAGCTGCAGCCTTCACGATTCGACGACTTCGTCTTATCAGTGACAGTCCGTCTCACAATGCTTCTCCACCTACACCATCACCACCAAAACTTCCATCTTTTCACGTCGAAACACGGATCGAGCATATGCGTAGCCTCCATTTAGACTCTTTCATGGGGAACAGAGGTTTCATGTTTCAATTAATTATATTTCCTCGGTCTAGCATCAGGTTAACTCCTAGAGCAGAGATCCTATTTAACCGTCCGTATTGCCCACCAACAAATCGAGACGAAATGCCCTTGAAGATGGATGGTTTTAGATGGGCTTTGGACGATAAGGAGGCCAATTAAGCCGAATACGAGGATCCATACAGGATGTTGGATTTATGGCCTCTCGTCTTTTCAAAATGAAGCCTCTATCCAAATGGACACCGAGAATATGGAGGATCTCTACTTCGTCGCGTTTGCGAAATTAGGTTATATCTTTCAACGCTTGATTCCCCTAGCCCTAGCGGCAAGACCAGTGGAATACGTGAGAGCCCATTTCGTAGTGCTGCACAACCTCCTCAGCAGCCACCACCAACAAATCAAGCCGAAATGCTCTTCCAGTGTGGTGATTTGAGAATGGCTTTGGATGGCGGGGCCCATCAAACCGAATTCAAGGATCCATGGCCTTCATTTAGTGGATGCAATATGGGCAATCATGGATGGCAACAAAGTGGCATCAACCCTTGGGGGCTGCTAAAAATAAGCAAGTTCAACACCACAGCAGCATTGGTGGCGGAGTGTATGGTGGCAATGGATCTACCCAAATGCAGCGAATCTATTCGGTTGAAAGATGATTTCTAGTCGTTGCAGCAGCAGCATTATTGTCTTCCTAGTAGGAAGCAGAGAAGGGTTAGGAGGAACTCTATGAAGTTCCACATTCTCTTCCTCGGCTGCAGCCACCGCAGACAGCCAGAAAGCAGAAAAGGTCAGCTTGGTCATTTTATGGTGAAATTCCAATAACCATTAACAATCACAATACGTTTATCATTACGATCTGCTTGTAGAGCAAAAAAGTGAAAATACAAATTTGGCCTGGATTAGGTGGTTGTGGAAGGCGAGTATTTGATGCAGTTGAAGAATCCAAAATTGATTTTCGATGCCACTTTTGTGAACTAGAAGCTGTTAGAGATGGGCAAATAACTGAATCTATCACGCTCTGAAGGGCCGGTTTGATTTCCAGCAAAAGTTAAAGTATTCTGTCACCCTGCTTGATAGACTTCCTGGTGGTATTTGCACAGAACACAAAAAATAAGTCATTAAAGCAGTCTAAGTGTAAAATTATTAAAATTTGTTGAATAAGTACCGATTTTTTATGCAAATTTTGCCTCGTACAAACTTGTAGAGATATTTGTGATACTTTTCATGTGTCATTT